>OX465095.1:24434883-24727161 GCA_949987625.1 Chalcis sispes | reverse complement strand
TACAACTGTTTAAAACATTTTGTCTTTTATATGTTGTCCAAAATATTTTCCATTACGAATTAAAATGATCCATCCTGTATTATTTATTAGCAAAAAGTATCTAAAAAATGTAATAAATTTATTGTAAAAAAAAAAATAATTATCATTATTCATTATGTTTAAATTAGTTAGTTACTTAAACAAGTACATAATTTGCAGGAAAGCATGGAATTGGAACGATCGAAATGGTACAATACATTACTTTTGTACGCTTTAGATACTCATGAAACAGAAGAATCACTGCGTCGTGATCCAGATGTCCGATTAATTCCATCAACAATTGAAAAAATTGTTATTCCAAAATTGACGCGTAATGAATAATCTTTTATTGTTCTTCCTATCTATTATTATTATCATTTTTGTTATCCTTATTATTTTTTATTTGATTCAACTATTATCATTCTTATAATCATGATCATTACTTTTATTGGATAATATTGTTTTTTAGAAATAGTCGATAGAATTTGGGATCCAATGTCAACATCTCAAACACTTCGATTGGTTGGAATGATAAATCGTTTAATAAGAGATTATCCAAATTTAAATGAAACTAGTAAACAACTTGAAGAACTTTTTAATACAATTTTAGAGAAAATTCAAATGTCAATAGAAAATGATGTTTTCATACCAATATTTCCTAAGCAGTTAGCATATTTATTTTACAATAAAATAATATAATGGTTTATCTGGTTAATAGTATATTTTGTAAAATAAATTTTTTAGAATTCTAGATCCAAAACATCAGTTTTTTCAACGACAGTTTGCGATGGCTGTGAAATTACTTCGGAATTTGCTCAGTTGGCAAGGTTTAATAAGCGATTATAAATTAAAAAACATCGCTTTAGGATCATTATTGAATAGATATCTTCTAGCTGGATTGCGAGTTTCTACTCCTGTGGATGCTTTAAGTAAAGCTAGCATGGTAAATTAATCAATACTATGTAAATATTTCATCGAAAATTACAAACGTTATTAAAATTGACAACATTTTTTTTAATTTAGATAGTAAGTACTTTACCTCGAGCATGGTTGCAGGGTGAAACAATTGAACATTTAAAAATGTTTGCTACCTTAATTCAACAACTTAGTGAACAACTTGATCAAGCTAATCCAGTACATAAGTAAGCATTTGATGTACTTCAATTTTAAAATATAAATATTTTAATGTTAAATTTTTTTTACATATTTGCAAATTGATTATTTTATAAAGTTATATAATTTGATTTTTTCACTCACTAAAGAACGATTTGTTCCTAAGGGGAGATTTAACTATCTATTTGGTTTTTATATAGAAAAATGTTCCAACCTTTTTGATATCGATGCAGTCGCCACCTTGGAAAAATTCTCGAGAAAAATTTGAACTATCTCATTTTAGTAAAGTAATATCGTTTACATTATTATCACAATTATAACCCTCGTCAAATGTTTTTTCTTACAAATTTATTAAAATAGATCTGTAAAATATATTCATGAAAATTTTCATTAATTTTTAAACGCCTTTTTAAAATTTACAAATTCTGACTGCAGATTCAAAAAGAGGGGCAAATTTCTTGTAGAAGAAGTGTCTGGATTTTTTTTTAACATTTCTCCAAGCAAAAATAAATCGACAATTTAATGTTCACTTGGGAACAAATTAACATATAAATTTTTTTGTACACAAATATTTGTTTTTTAATTGAGTTATATAAATTAAGTTCTTTATTTAATCCTTAGAGTGCCGGGATTTTAGAAATATTGAAAATTCATTATTTTTATGAAAAAGTGATTAAAGGTCCCTAACTTGGATCCAAACTAAGACTAAATTTTCACGAGTCAGACCTGGACGCATAAAATATTAAAAATCCTGAGTATTCTAAATGATAAAAATCTTTGCTTTTAGCATTATCCAGGATTAATGACGTAAATTTGACTTCCTAATTTCATGTGTTTATGTATTGCATATATCGAGTGTCCGTGCGTGTGTGTGTGTTTTTTTCATTTTATGTACTTGTTTATTTTTCTCGTCAGTATAAATGAGAAATTAGTCCAATGATTACTGATTATTCTATTTTGATAGTTAACGCTTGAGTGTCCGGTGTGATAAACATAAAAGCATGGAGTAATATACAGAGTTTTCAAAAAGTCCCGGACCGGTTGAATAACTTGGAACGTAGGCTTTGCTCAAAAAAATGGTTGAGACAAGTTGTAGAAAATTTTCCTGACTATCCAACCGCGACCTCGGCCGTGACCTTGATCTTGACCTTAAAGATCATTTTAAGGTCAAGTCCATTTTTTTTATATGGCAACCGGCAATTTTGATACTGGAAACGAAAAGGGCGGACAATTTTACGTCCAGATACAATCTTCACCATTGAAAAAATTTGACCTTGGAAGGTCAAGTCAAAGTCAAGTAGTGATTGGCTAAATATCTTGAAAAGTAGGTGTCACTCAAAAAATGGTCAAGACATAAGTTATAGGGAATCCCCGGCTATCCGACGGCGATCTCAGTCGTGAACTTGACTTTGACCTTCATCCCTTCCATCCGCCATCTTGAAATTTTAAGTCATTAAAATCTGACCTTAAATTAGTAGTCAGCGACCTCGAAAACTCATGTGGAAAGTTTTCAGTACACGCCTGAACAAATTCAAAATTTTCAGCCTGCCATGTTAGAATCGCCATCTTGAGTTATAAAATTCTTAAAATCTGATTTCAGAGTCTTAATTATCAAAAAGTAATAATTGTGTTATCGAAAGAATACAATTTAGGATATCTCTAAATTGCTTTCGTTTATTAATACTAAATGTTAATATTCCATCAATTTTCATATTCATCATTAAGTTCGCTCCTTACTTTTAATTTTTTTTATTACTTTCAAGAACTGTGTGTCATTTTCTTTGATAATTTAGCCGTTTTCTTCATTCACACTTTCTTCCGTAATTTTTAGGTCTTACGATCTTATCGCTTTTCATATTGTAATCTCAAATTAAAATTTTTCTATTAGATTATTCCTTCATCTGAATGTAGCATGGCTCCTCTAACTGAACGAGAGCGAATAATTATTCTTACGATGAAAGGATACGGTTGCAGAACGAGATCTAATGAAGATGTACGGATCTTATTCAATGATAATTTTAGGGTAGAAATGAAACTGATATTCAAATCGACAGTACAAATGACAATTACGCGTTTTAGTTTAAGTGGGGGTATAAAAGATTTTCCTAGATCGGATCGTCTAGTTATAGCAACCACTGAAGAAAAACAGCTAGATGTTGCTCTTTCAATCAATGAAGATTGCCACAGTACAGTTACAAAATTGCATCAGCAAAATAATATTAGTGTTGGATCAATGCATAATATTTTGACAAGAAAGTTGAAGTTCTATCCATACAAGGTAAAATTTGTATATGAATTGTGTCGCGTCGGAAAACAGTGCTTATATGCGCTCTTTTCCTGGTTCAGGTTTTCTTCATAGGATGAGGATGATGACGTGGTTAAATAAAAAATACGACGATTTTGAGCCAATAGGAAACGTTCCTTTATTGGTTCGGGGAAAAGCACTAAGGCATAAAAATCCCGCGAAGACGAAATTAAAACCTCGTTTGATTGTGTGCGTGTTTTATGTGTGTATGTATGCGAGTTGAGTAAATCAACCTTGATCAAATATTGATCAATGTAGAGGCATTAAGATCTAGTTATAGCAACCACTGAAGAAAAACAGCTAGATGTTGCTCTTTCAATCAATGAAGATTGCCACAGTACAGTTACAAAATTGCATCAGCAAAATAATATTAGTGTTGGATCAATGCATAATATTTTGACAAGAAAGTTGAAGTTCTATCCATACAAGGTAAAATTTGTATATGAATTGTGTCGCGTCGGAAAACAGTGCTTATATGCGCTCTTTTCCTGGTTCAGGTTTTCTTCATAGGATGAGGATGATGACGTGGTTAAATAAAAAATACGACTATTTTGAGCCAATAGGAAACGTTCCTTTATTGGTTCGGGGAAAAGCACTAAGGCATAAAAATCCCACGAAGACGAAATTAAAACCTCGTTTGATTGTGTGCGTGTTTTATGTGTGTATGTATGCGAGTTGAGTAAATCAACCTTGATCAAATATTGATCAATGTAGAGGCATTAAGATTCAAAGAATTGAATTGGATCTAACGGATTGTTGCGTGGCGGTATCGTTATACCACATCGACGCTCGCCATGTATTGAATCAACCGAAGCTTCGGGTGTGTGTATAAGTGTTAGAGACAAGAAAGAAAAATGCGTAATGCGTATACTGCGTTTTAATATATCGGCGAGCTACCTTGACCGTGGTCCGCGAGATACTACGAGTCCGCGCGAATGCGTCTACTCGAAAATCGCCCCAGCGCTCGCGTCTCGCGTCTCTCCTTGCCCCGCGACGATCGGTTTTTGTTTTAACGTATTTTTCCGCGGTAAATACGCGAGACCCGTAGCAGCGCGAACGAACAAGAATGCGTCGGTTCCCCCTGTTGCCCCCCATTTACGCGCGTACGTAAACACGGCGCGTCTTCGCGTCTCGAAAATACGCGCGCGGCGAAAATAATATTTTGGTTGACCGAACAAATTGCTTGAACATGATCCTGTTAGACGCGTAGAGTTTTGTGATTTGATGATGACCTGAATAACTGCTATTGAATATTTTTTTAATAGAATTGTGTTTTCAGACGAAGCTACCTTTGAGCTTAATGGCAATGTCAACAGACATAACTTTAGGTACTGGGGTAATATAAACCCAAGATGGATGTCGGATACTCGCAGTACTTAATACCCTCAGAACGTGAATGTCTGGGCTGGCGTTATAAACAACAGTATTGTTGGGCCCTTCTTCATTGAAGTAAATCTTACTGCGATTAAATATGAAGACATGCTCCGAAAATTAATTATCTTAGCGATTCACGCGATTGTGGGCAATGATTTTGATCAAACGTTGTTCCAGCAAGACGGTGCATCACACCTCACTATAGGCAAGGTGTATATGCTTATTTGAATGGAGTGTTTCCAGGAAGGTAGATAAGCAAAGGAGTTGCAATAGAATGAACAGCCAGATCTCCTGACCTTAGTCCGCTTGATTTTTTTTGTGAGGTTACCTTAAAGATAAGGTATATCAAACGAAACCAGCGAACCTCAATAAACTCTAGCAGAAAATAAGGGATGAAATTATTACTATTGATGAAGGCATAATTTGTCAAGCTGTAGCAGCATTTTACTACCGCATTGCACATTGCCAGGCCGTTGAGGGTGGAAACTTGGAGCATTTGCTAAAATAAAAAAAATTGATCGATATTTAACTAAAGTGACTTACAGTCTGTCAAGTAAGAGCGTGGTCGTGTTAATTTATGAAAAAATTTATTTGATAAAACTTTTATATTTATATATACATTGTACACATTACAAACAATGATGCAATTTGGTCAATAATGTGTCTAGTCACCACCGGCGTCGATAATTGCCTGGCATCTCCAAGGCATGCTTTCTACTAATTTGACGGCGTATTCTAGTGGCAAGGATCTCCAAATCCGACGAATTTCGTAAGACAACTGCTTCAAAGTGTATGTGCGTCTTCCACGAAGCTTCCGTTTAATATATGCCCACACATTTTCAATAGGGTTTGCATAGGGCGACTGCGACGGCCAATCCAATGTAACGATGCCAGATTGAGTCTTCCACTGAGTACAGAGCTTGCTGCGGTGTTTAGGATCGTTGTCCTCCTGCAGAATCCAATCTTCATTTTTTTCGATGAACCATCGTTTGGCAGATAGCAGTAAAGCCTTTTTGTAGATTTTTATCATTTTCTCGGCATTTAGGTTGTCAGTAAAGAGGTGCAAAGTGCCGAATCTTTGCTTTGAGAAGCAGCCCCAAAGATGCACCTTTATTCCATGTTTTACGGTCCGCTGAACAAGCCTATTGGTGGAAGTTGACCAGGCTCGCGTGAGGACAGAACGTGCCCATATAGAACACTCATCAGTAAAAATGAAATTTTCAAAATCTCTATCAATATTCTCATGCGCCCAAGCGAGTCGCTTTGTCACATGTTTTTCAGTCAACAGAGGCTTCTTCATTGTGTTGCGCCATTTCAGATGATGAGTACGAAGATGGGTTCGGATAGTTTCGTAGGATATACCTAAACCTTTTGCCATTAATTTTGCTTGTCTTTGCCGCAGTGTTAAAGCAGGATTCCGCGAAAACAGATTTACTATTCTTTTTTCATCTTTTTTGTTCACTTTTCCTATCGAGCCACGTTCTGGTAAATCATCGACATTTTTAGCCACTTTATATCGCTGTATCCACTTCTGTACAAATGCCTTTGACTTTCTCATGTATTTAGCAGCCGCTGATTGCGACATTTTGGGACCTTTCGGGTGGATGCAAAAGAACACAGCCTCGTAGCGCGACGCGTACTTAGCACTCATGGCGTTTAACGTGATTCTCTTTCAAAAGATCAACGACAACTGAATTTTTGTTGACAATGCATCAAGGACAAAGCTTCCTTCTATCGGCTTGCGAAAGAATTAGAGCGAAATCTTTCATTACCTGTCGGTGAAGTCGAGCACGCTCTTACTTGACAGACTGTAACATTGCCTTCACCTGATGATCTTCACTCTGCCTTGCCTTTACTGGCTGGACATCACACCACATTGCCTTAACTGACTGATGTAGCTCTTTGCCGTGTTTTCATTGGTTGAGCATCATACCATCTTGCCTTATTTGGCTGGGGTAAACTCTAGCTTTGCTTTTACTGGCTGGGCATCACACCACCTTGCCTTAGTTGACTGGGATGAACGAAAATCTGTTTCCTTACTTACGCTACCTTACCTTAATTAGCTGGTATAAATGCAAGCCTCATTTTATCAAATGCTTTAAAAAAATTATTCTTTAATATGACCTCTAAAATTAAGATATTACTATGGGACAGCCAGGACAATTTCCTACAATGTTTTGCTGAAACATTTTTTTGAGCGACGCCTACTTTTCAAGATATCCAGCCGGTCACTGCTTGACCTAGACTTGGCCTTCCAAGGTCAAATTTTTTCAATGGTAAAGGTCGTATCTAGACGTAAAATTGTCCGCGCTTTTCATTCCCGGTGCCAAAATTGGGGGTTGCCATATAAAAAAATGGACTTGACCTTGAAATGACCTTGAAGCTCAAGGTCTAGGTCACGGCCGAGGTCGCGGTTGGATAGCCAGAGAAATTTCCGACAACTTTTGTCTCAACCATTTTTTTGAGTTACGCCTTCGTTTCAAGTTATTCAACCGGTCCGGCACTTTTTGAAGACCCTGTATAATGTTACAGAGCAGCAGTTACATTGAAATGCAGAGTCTGTTCTTCTTTTTTCATACTACACAACGTATATGTTTTTTTTTTTCTATCTACGCCTTTTTCCAAAAATACTTTTTGTCTTAGAAAAATTATTTCAAGTAAACATGATAATACTTTGTAGATTCTAAATATATGTTCAATATATAATTTTGAATCGACACCGATTAGAAAATTGAATACATATGACAATATATTCAAAATCAAAATTGAGCAGAACAAATAGCAATATTTAGTTCATCATTTTGAATTTCAAAAATGTAATTACCAGGTGTTAAAGTATGAAACCGTAATTTTATTGTTAAAATTACACGTCTGTCGTTTGAAAATGATAAAATGTTTAGGTAAGTAAAACACGTTGGTTGCAGGATAATGACTGACTGACTTTTATTTTCGGAAAGTAACACTTGACATCGACAGTTCAGTTTACATAATTATCAACAGATGTCTCTATGTACTATTTTGATATTATTCTTTCCAACATCCCCACTATATCAAATTACAAATAAACTAAACGTCTTTTACGCTATACATTATAAATAATAGTCAATTTACTTTTGAACAATACCAAGTGTTTGCATAAACTCATAGTGTTTTATTTCTGACAATCCTTTGGTTAACAGATCCGCAGGCATACTAGAAGTTAGCAGGTACTTTGTCTTAACCTTATTATTGTTAATTACATCTCTGATAAAATTATTGTATATCGAACATCAATATGTTTGAAACGCTTATGAGAATAATGGTTGTTTGCTGTCTTCAATGCACTTTGATTATCATTATTGGTATAGAACAATCTTATTGCAACAACTTATCAATTCATATTCTTAATTCTGTAAATATAAAGCTTCTCTACATGCTTCTGACAAAGCCATGTACTCTGCCTCACAACTACTGAGAGCTACAGTTCTTTGCTTTTTACTTTCCCAAGAAATAGCAGATCCAGATTTCATGAAACAAAATCCTGTATATTAACGTCTATCAAAGGTATCACTGGCTCAATTTGCATCCAGAAAACGAACCAGTTCTGCTCCTTCTTTGGAATATCTTAAGCAATAATTCTTTGTTTTCAACAAATACTTTAAAACTCTCTTGGCATAATTCCAATGCAACTGTGAATAACAATTATTAAATTGACTAAGATAACTTACTGCAATATCTGGTCGTATCAAGACCGCTTAATACATCAAGCTACCTATTAGTCTCTGAAAAGGTAAGTTATTATCACATATGTTAGATTTCTCAACATTCACTTTACATTTTATGGGTGTGTTTGCTAAATTACAATCAGTCATATTAAACTTATTTTCCAACTGTTCAATATCATTCTCCTGATCTATTGTAATAAAATTTTTATTTATATTAATTTTTATGCCCAAATACTGTTTAACTTAATCCAAATTTTTTATCTTAAATTTTTGACTCAGTGCTTCTATCAGAGACTTGGTTTCTATCTCATTTGAAAAAATTATGAAATCTTCAACATAAATGTCAACAATAGTTTTCTTATTGTTATTATGACTTTTTATGAAAACACAAGGTTCAAGTTTACATCTACTGTACCCTAAATTGCACAATGCTTCATCTACTCTTTGGTATCAAGATAAGGATGATTGTTTTAAACCATAAACAGCCTTTTTTAATTTTAGTACTTTATTAGAATTTTTAACAGAAAAACCTTCTGACAAATGCCTAAAGATGCTTTCTTTTAAATAACCATTAAGAAAAGCTGTTGTGACATCTAGGTGAGTAACACATCGTTCAATAAGTCCCAAGACTAACAACGAAAACAACATTTTTTTTCAAAAATCATTTTTATTCATCAATATAATCTCCTTTTAGAGTGATACAATCTTTCCAACGCCTTTACAACATTTCTATACCATGTTTATAGAAGGATTTATAATCAAAATCCCTTTTGATTATAAATCCTCCTTTAAATTTAAAATCCCTTTGCTTCAAAATAGGCTTCAGTTTCGGCGATAACCTCCTTATTCGAGCTAAATTTTTTTCCCTGGAGCATTTTTTTGAGATCAGCAAAGAGCCAGTAGTCGCTGGGTGCTAAATCTGGCGAATACGGAGGGTGGGAAAGCAAATCAAAGCCCGATTCGTTTAATTTTGCCATTGTTTTTATGGACTTGTGGCATGGTGCATTGTCTTAGTGAAAAAGGATTTTTTTCTTCTTCATGTGCGGTCGTTTTGCTGCGATCTCCTCCTTCAAACGTACCAATAAGTCCATATAATAATTACTGTTGATCGATTTACCTTTTTTCAGGTAGTCAATGAAAATCACGCCATGTGTATCCCAAAAAACAGACGCCATGACTTTGCCAGCAGACTGCTGCGTTTTTGGACGCTTTGGGCGGCTTTCGCCAGCCATGCGTCACTCAGATGATTGCCGATTCGACTTCGGAGTGAAATGATGTATCCATGTTTCATCCATGGTCACTTATCGACGCAGGAAATCCTTTTTATTGCGAGTAAATAGCGATAAACAGCTCTCTGAATCGTCTACTCGTTGCTGTTTTTGTCCCACTGAAAGCAATCGCGGCACCCACTTGGAAAAAACCTTTTTCATGCTTAATTATTCATGGAGGATTGTAAATACGCTTCCAGATGATATCTGTGTCATTTTTGCAATCTTACGGACCTTTACTTTGCGATTTTTTATTACAATTTTTAACACTTTACTCACCTTTTCCTGTGTAACGGCTTCCAATGGCCTACCCGAACGTTCCGCAGCGTTTGTGTCCGTACGACCACGTTTAAACTCAGCATACCAACGACAAATCGTTGGTTTGGATGGAGAGGAGTGCGGGTAATGGTTTTCAAGCCATTGCTGGGCTACTACGGTGTTTTTACCCATTAAAAAACAATGTTTTATTAACACGCGAAACTCGCTTTTTTCCATTTTCCAAACAAATTACAAAGTGACTTTACTCTAACCTCGATAACTCTGCTGTCTGTGATCCGATCGACGTGAAATTTTTACACGTTTTATGTAAAGGTTCGCACTCTATGGAAACGTGGCCAGTTTGGTACTACTAGCACCATCTCTGGGTTAGTCTTGGGACTTATTGAACGATGTGTTAGTATCCATGTCTAATTGCACACTCAAAGCAAACAGTAACCGCAAGGTTGATTGCCTAATCACAGGTGAAAAAATTTTCTGATAGTCCACACCAGCCTTCTGCGTAAAGCCTTTTGCAACCAGTCTAGCACGATGTCATCTCACTCTATTATCATAATCAATTTTTCTTTTTAAGACCCATTTGCACTGCACTACACTAGCACTATCTGGAGCATCGACAATCTCCCACACTTGGTTGTCGTCAAATGACTGTAGCTCTTTCGCCATCGCCTGCAACTACTGTTGTTTCTCAGGACCGCTGATAGCTTCTGCATAAGTCAGTTCATCTTCTCCTATAGATGTAGTACTCAAATTTGCAAATCCATATCTTTCTGATTTTTTTCTTTGCCTTTTCTTTGGTTCTTCATAGTTTGTCTGAGGAATATTCCTTGTTTTATCTTCTTGCTCTTTCCTGTCACTCTCTTTCTCTACATTAGGTACTTCTTTTTCATTTAAAAAATCATCTAGGCTTTCCAAGTATTTACGCTCACTGGAACTCGACTGATCATGAGAAGGTTCTGTCTTCACCGCAGATTCCTCCAGCAATTCCCCCACTGAATCTGTGGTCTCTACTGGGACAGTTACAGTTTCTATACTTCTTGGCTTTTCCATAATCACAACATCTATACTCGTAGTTACATTCCTTTTAACTAGATAATAAATTGTGTAACCCTTGATGTTTTCACTGTAACCAACCAGTATATGCATCTTTGATTTTTTATCCCACTTGGTTCTTTTTTCTTTAGATATATGTACCATTACAGGACTTCCGAATATACGTATATGCTGTAAATCTAGTTTCTTCTTGGTCCAAGCCTCATATGGAGTCTTTTCAATACTTGAAGCTACTGATCTATTTTTCAAATAGACAGCTGTGTTAGCAGCTTCTGTCCAAAGTTTTTTTTTAGACCTGCTTCGAAAAGTAAGCATCTCGCTTTCTCCACTATGGTTTTGATGAATGATTTCCTCTTTCTTTAAAAAATCTTCAAAATCCTTACTGCAGTACTCACAGCTATTGTCTGTACGCAAGATTTTTATTTTCTCATTCTAAAGATTCTCTGCCATAGATTTAAATTCTTTGAAATGATTTTAACACTTCACTCTTAGCCTTCAGTAAGTAAATAAAGGTCATCCTGGTGTAGTCATCAATGAATATTAAAAAATATCGTGCACCGCCTACTGACACAATCTCCATGGGTCCACAGACATCTAAATGTAACCTGAAGAGTGTCTGTGGCATGTGATCCGCGATTACTAAATGGAAATCTTGATTGCTTTCCTTCGAAGCATATTTGACAGCTGGATTTGCTTGTTATGAACCCATCAGCATAATCAAGTCCTTCTATCAAACTACACTTCTTCATCTTGTTCATATCCATGCTATTAATGTGACCAAGCCGTCTGTGCCATGTATCTCCACTGACTACTATCAATAAACAATTCCGTGTTTGTACTTTTAATTTATATACTCCATCAACCAGATCAGCTTCTGTAACTAACTCGTCCAATCTGTTTCTTATGAGACACATATTGGGCTCAAATACGACGCTGTTTCCATTTTTAATTAACTCGCTCTCCGACAAGAGGTTAGTCGTGAGACTTGGTACACACAACGCATTCTGCACAGTTATATCGTAATTGTAGCTAGTCGTTATTTCTATGTCACCTGAATATAAAACGGGAACTTTCGTCTTATTGGCGACAATGATTTCTGGTAAACTTAATGATTATTTAGGATTTTTCAACCAACATTCATTCGGCGTCGTGTGCATGCTTGCGCCCGAGTCGATGTAGAAGTCACTTTTACTGAATCCGTCACTGAGAAAAACAACGTTGAAAGCGTTACTTTGTTTCTTATTTTCTGTTTTCTCCTTCAAAAGTGGGTACTGGTTACGGTAATGACCAATTTTCTTACAATTATAACAAGTTATTGTTTTCGTGTTGTTGACATTTGATATTGATTTTGACGTATTCGGTGTCTGTCCGCCATGTTTACTAGTGCTGCCCCTTTTTGTCGATTTTCTATGCCATTTTGCTGCTAATGCTGAGTAACGTTCCGATTCACTTGTATCTGCCACTTCCATATCAGGTAATTTCGACTTGATCGAATCTGCGGTTATTTGAATCCCGGAATGTTCTATAGCCATAATCATAGGCATAAATCGCTCTGGTAATCCGGCAAATAACAATGAACCAATCCATTCATCATTTATAGCGAAGCCTGTTCCGCTTAAACGTTGAGACGTTTCAACAATTCGTGTTACATAATTGGTCATATTTTCACAGTTTTCCAACCTTATAGAAATCAGATGACGAATCAACGTAATCTTTCAAGAAAATCCTGAATCGTCGAACAAAAAACGTAGTTTTGTCCACAATTTCTTCGCGGTTGTTGTGTCCTTTATGTGCACAAAGAGCGATGAATCAATCGTTAAAATCATTTTTGCGCGTGCCTTTGCATCTGCCGCCACTGCATTTTCATCCGTTCCTTCTTGCTTTAGGTACTTGTCAGCGCCCTCCAAAATTAGCAAGTTCTTAACTGCGAACGCCCAATCGTCGAAGTTCTCGCGACCTTTTAATTTTGGCACGTTAGCGAGATAACTGAAACTCATATTTAGCTTACACAACACGAAAAATACTACAATGAAACTGTTATTACAACTTAAATGGGTCTGGGCCCATAACCCGTTGGTTGCAGGATAACGACTGACTGACTTTTATTTTTGAAAAGTAACACTTGACATCGACAGTTCAGTTTACATAATTATCAACAGATGTCTCTATGTACTATTTTGATATTATTCTTTCCAACAGTTTATTCAAAATAATCTCCATTGCTATTTATATATTTTTCCCACCTCTCCACTAGTTTATAAATTCCACGCTGAAAAAACATGTCTTTTGAAGCGAACCAGCTATCGAGCCATTTTTGTACATTTTCATACGAACTGCACTGAGCGTTATTCAGCGAGAGCGTGTTGATTGATGCGAATAGATGATAATCGGATGGAACCGAGTTAGGAGGATAAGCCGCATGCGCTAGTATTTCCCAACTGAATGCCTTGATCGTTTTCCTGGCCTGTTTTGCTGTGTGTCATGTGGCATTATCATGGAGCAAAAGACTGTGTTTTGCCTTCTTCCATATTCCGATCATTTTTTTACGCAACGCGCGATCAGTGTTAATGGTTTCACCAGGTTTTAGGAGCTCATAATAGATTACATTCTTCTGATCCCACTAAACACAGAGTATTATCTTCTTTCCAAAGCGATTGGGTCTTGCAGTAGATGTCGATGGTTCATCTGAATTTACCCATGATTTCCAAAGCTTAGAATTCTCAAAATATATTAATTTTTCATTACCTGTCACGATTCAATGGAGAAATGACTTTCTTTTGTATCTGTCAAACAGCATTTCACAAGTGGTTTTTCGATTTTATTGCTGACTTTCATTCAGCTCATGCGGAAGCCATTTTCCCATTTTCTGAATCTTTCTCATAGCTTTCAAATACGAGGGTCGTTTAAAAAGTCCGTGCAAAGTCCGAGAAATGGCACGACCGGCGCGTATCGAAGTCATGTTTAGTTAGTAGCATCTCTTGAATGAACACACACCAAGTTGCAGCCATATTGGTCTATTTCTTTATGTGCCATAACCTTTTCGGCCGAAGAAACGGTCTTCGCCTTTTTTGGTGCAGATTCCCCCTTAGTAACCCATTGTTTAGATTGTTGTTTGGTCTCAGAAGTATGGTAATGTATCCATGTTTCATCCACAGTGACGAAACGACGCTTAAAGTCTTCCGGATTTTTCTGGAACAACTGCAAACTATCCTTGCAACACTTCACACGATTCCGTTTTTGCTCAAGCGTGAGTAATCGTGGCACCCATCTTGCGGATAGCTTTCTCATGTCCAAATGTTTATGCAAAATATTATGTACTCGTTCAGTCACAGCACTAGCAATCTCACGCACCTTAACTCTTCTGTCATCCATCACCATATCATGGATTTGATCAATGATTTCTGGAGTCATAACCTCCACAGGCCGTACAGAACGTTTAGCGTCACTTGTGCCCATATGGTCAGTTCGAAAATTTTGAAACCACTTATAAACTGTTCTAATCGAAGGCGCAGAGTCACCATAATGTTTATCAAGCTTCTCTTTAGTCTCCTGAGGCATTTTGCCTTTCATAAAGTAATGTTTAATCACCACACAAAATTCTTTTTCGTCCATTTCTTGAAAATCGCTCGACTTCCTTGATTCACACGAATGCCAAACACAAAGAAATAGACCAATATGGCTGCAACTTGGTGTGTTCATTCAAGAGATGCTACTAACTAAACATGACCTCGATATGTGCCGGTGGTGCCATCTCTCGGACTTTGCACGAACTTTTCAAACGACCCTCGTAAATGGAGACGGCTTTCCGCATCCATTCAGTTGATCCGCGAGTTCTTGTTGAGTTTAAGTATCATCTTTATCTAATAAGGCTTGTAATTCGTTGTCTGCGAACTTTATCGGTGGTTTCCCACGCTCTTGGTTTCTCACGTCAAAATCACCACTTTTGAATTTTTTAAACCACTCGAAACACTTTGTATTACCAAGAACATATTCACCGTTAGCTTCGACAAGCATTCGATGCATCCGATGCGATTCTGCAATAGTTTTCTTCAAATAATAACAAAATACTAATACTTCGCAAATCGTAGTTCGTAGGCACAAAACTCGACATGTTTAAGGTTATAGAAAAATATACCGGGGTATGGAACTTAAGTTGTGTGTAGAAAATCTTCTTCAGCTGTTAGAGGAAGATGATGGCATTGCAAAAGCCATCATGTCGATCTCTACACTGATGATTGGCACCATTTGTAGGAAAATTCCGATTTCATACTTCTACACCAGGTATATGTATATATGTAATATTTACTAATAATAATAATTATTAATTATTCTTAATAATTTTTATTAATTATTTTTTATAATTATTTGATTCAAAAAGTGTGTTTTTCAATAGTTTCTTTTTTGAAGCATATATGCGACATTCCGGCCCTCTAAAGATTAAATAGATATTCATTTTAGCTTAATCACTTGCGCTACGACTTAACTTTCGGTTGCCGTGCTGCGCTCTACAATATAACATATGGTAAGGCGTTACATTGACGCCATACCGCATCTGCGAGCGATATTCAATTTTTCAGCGTTATAATAAGTTATATCGCAATCTACAACAATTTTTGTATAAAACAGTCCGTACATGGATCCGTCGCTGGCGGCTTTAGAATAAAAGCATCTCAATGCGTGGGACGTCTTTGTAGCGCAAGTGGTTAAATGAATAATTCTTATTAAGCTTTGTATTTACTTAAAATATTTGTAATGTTATTTTTTAGTTGAAATATTAATATATTAATATAATAACTATTTTTTTTTTAAACAGTGAAGCATGGGAACATTCTAAATCTATTTTGAAGATAATAAAACCTTTATAAGTATCTTCAAAGTTCCACGTTGTCGATAATATTTATCGCGTTATTGAATGAAGTCAGTAAAGGTTAAATTTATAACAAAATCTTATCAGACCTAAATGATTTTATTAAATAAGTAATTTTCTTTGTTCATGGATTTTATATTTTATAGATAATCAAATTTTTGATCTTGTACATAATAAAAGTAACAAAAAAGTCTTTCGATTATTCATTTTTTTGTTACCAATCTTTAGATAGTATCTTCTTTCTCTTTTACTAATAGATGAAAGGTCAGAAGTCACTTTATCTTAATCCTACTCTGCTTTTCTGTTACAACAATCATCGGACTATAAATAGTGTATAAGAGATGTACTCAGTTTTCCCAGCTTTTAATCAGATTTTAAACAATAAAGTATTCATATTTTAAATTTTACATTTTATGTGTTCGAAAAGTTATTGATATGTTATAGAGATTATTAAAAAAAAATATGAAGTTTTGTAAGTGTATAAAATATCTGTGAATCTAACGTAAGAAATAAATGGCAAAAACATCGAGGTCATTATTGAATTTTTTATTTGTAACTAAATAATCTTTATTAACAAAATGAAGTTTAAAAGTGAGTTTATCGCTAACTTTAGAAAAGTTTTTATTAAATGAATGTTTGTATTTTAATTAAATGTAATTTTTTAATAAAATTAAAAGTGAATGATCTAATGCAGTAAATTATTCATAATTTTATTTTACTTATATTAGTAATAAAACTATAAAAAACGGAATTTATTATTTATTACTTAAATAATTTAATCTCAAATAAAACAATGTATAGATATTTTTTTTTTTAATTTCAATGGTTTCAAAAGAATAATAGAATGTTTTGCAATAAATACCATAATTTAAAAATTATAATTATAGGTCAATTAAGAAGATCTGCATTAAATTATGCTTAAATGAGATATTATGTATACTATATAATGTTTTCATTTTTATAACATTGGAAAGTATTAGTGGTTTTTTCATATCAGAAAAAGAATATATTTTTGAATATGAAGCTATTTCAAGTTCTAGTTTACTATTGCTATCTAAATCACAGTATATTAGGAGTTTTTCTGGATTATTAATTATTCATGTTAATAAAGATGGTGTTCTAATGCAAGTATGTTTTTAAATAAAAGCAATTTTTATCTTCTGTTATACAAAGTCTATATTAATAAATATTAAACCTTAAAATTATTTTCAAGTTTCAGATTTTATAAACTACAGTCTTAAAAGGTATGGATGAACTTGATGAAATATAATGCTACTAAATTAAATGAATCTGCATAAGAGTTAGAAAAACTTTTTAAAGTTCAATATAAAATGGGACAAGTTTAAAATTTTAGTGTTGATTCGACTAAAGCACTGTGGACAACGAATATTAAACGTAGTGTCACAGGAATTTTCCAACTAGGTTCAACTTCATTAGAAACGCAAGATGTTTTTCATTCTATTAAAGTAATTAAATATTAAATATATTTAAATTAAATTAAATACATTTTTTATACACTTCTGAACTCTCTGAAGTTGACAAATAAGATTGTTAACGTCAAATTTAATATATTTGATAAATTTAATACAAATAATTTTTAATTTTTATTTATTTAATGAACTATCATAAATCGAAAATTACTATCATAAATCTCTCTTATCTTTGGTATTGTTTGACTCATTATTATTAATTTATTCGTATTTCACTTCACTTATTAATCTACAAATAAAAAAAGAACTGACCAATGTATCATTGACAATACCAATCCAAAAATTTAATTTCTCAGCATATTGTATTTTGCCTCTCATCTTATCGATGCAGATTTGTATTAGATGGAGTTTATTCGGTTCTAACAAATAATTAAAATAAAATTTAATCTTTAATATTCTACTATTAGTTGTTGGCATTTAAGATAGAATGACCAAATACAAGATCATCAAATTGATTTCTTGGGATCTTACAACTTTTATTTGTTGTTTATTTTTAAAGGGATGAAGAAAAGTTGTAATAGTATAAGAAATCAATTGCAATTAATGTCGAACAAGATTAAACTATTGTATAAAAACATGTTGTAACTTTAGATTTATAAAATACTATGTATTATATACTTTCTTTTATTAACTGCTTAGTTTAATCATTAGGAACAATGCATTATTGATTATGTTGTAACAGTCGATATTCAGAATAAAAGAATAATGCGAAAATCATTTGATCCTTGAACCTGCACAGGTTATCCATATCGAACTTGAAGTAGCGTGCCATGCATGTCTTATACATATGAGAATCAGGTACTAAATAAACAGAAATATACTCTTTCGAATTTAAATAACAATTTAAGTAAATAGCATTTTATTATTTATAGATTCCAATATCAGAATCCATTGAAAGAGTTTATCAAATTTCGACTATAAGCAGCAAAGCCAAAGTTTTCCATGTAAATTCCACTGGTGAAATTTACATTCAGCCATTTCAGAGCTTAGGTGAACCTCATTTCATGATCACTAAGTTAATCACTAAGTTAAGTTATTCAGGGTGAGCCATTTTAATCTATCCACCCCGAAATCTCCAAAAAGTAAGCGGTATACGAAAAAATTGTTCAGACAAAAGTTGCTCAGGACTATGAAGGCCATCTTCTTGCAATATCCAAAATGATAGTTAGGATAAATTTTCACAAGCTAAAATCAAGGTCAATTTCAAAAAATCATCCAGAAAATGATTTTTTTTTTTTTTTTTTTTTTTTTTTTTTTTTTTTTGACATCTTGGCAACAAAAAGCTGGAGTGGACTTGGAACTAACGACCTTGACCTTGAGGTTATCTTGGAAGGTCATTCGAAGGTACGTCCACGTTGTTGTTTCTGGGTAACTCTAAAAGTAAGCATTCTTACTTAGAAAAATTCTCTTGAACTTGAGATAATCTTCAAATCTGAAGATGAACGTAGTTAAAGTCGTTGACTTCTGAACCTACTTGAGCGTTTTCCATTTATAAATCCATTAAAATTTGCAACAAAACAGCTTTTGGACAATTCTTTCATATTTGACCATCTATAGGTCGATCTAACAGATTAATAGACATTATTTTTCTGCAATAAAATGTCTCCATGCTTTCGAAATTCGAAATCAAAGATAGGTGTTCTTATTTAAAAAAATACTTTGGCGTCGAATGACCTATTAAGTTGACCTCAAGGTCGTCAGTCCACTCAGCCTTCTTTGCCCAGACATCATAAAAAAAAAATATTTTCTGGATAATTTTTTTAAATTGACTTAGATTTGACCTTGTAAAAATTTACCCTAACTATCATTTCGGACGTTAAATTTTCCGCTCTTCCAGAATCCAATGTCAAAAATACGGGTTTCCATTAAAAAAAATCTTTTCGACTTTCAAATAACCTTGAAAATTGATCTTATGGTCAAATTCGATATTGCAAAAAGATGGCCTCCATAGTTTTAAGCAACTTTTGTTTGAACGATTTTTTCGTATACCGCTTACTTTTCGGAGAATTTGGAATGGATAGATTAACACATTGTGGTCGGGCGTTTTGTACTGGAGCATTATGGCTGGAGCGGGCAATTTATTCAAAAATGTGCGTAAATTTTATTGTTACAAAGAAATCACTATAAATTTTAAAAGGCTTTGAATTTCTTTATTAAACTTTTATTGTCTTGTCTTAGAATGTATTCTTCATCGTTATTATAAAAAATAAAGGCACGCTTTGTATAACTGAGTATAGAATATAAAGTTATTTATCCAAAAAAAGAAAAAAATTAAAAAGGAAAATTTCAATCCACAAATAATGAAATGAAGTAAATAATGAAGACTAATAATATTGTAAGGTGTGATAGCGCTCAAAACATTTATTAGGTTGCTGCAGATGAAATGGCCGATTTAGCAGTGACATACAGTTGGCTGCAATTTTAGTGTATTATGTTGGCACAAGGCGGCGCAAATGATATGACATATTGAAGTATAAATACTGCTACCTTGGTTTATGGAGTCATTTCTGTTTTGTACTCCATAGTGATCGTAAAAACAAAAAGAGAAAGTGAACATGGAAGTGAAACAAAAACGGCGACATTTACTATACGAATTTAAATTAGAGCACAACGCAACGGAAGCAACGAGGAATATCAACAGCGCATTTGGGCCTGATACAGTTAGCGAACAAACCACTCGGCGGTGGTTCGAAAAATTTCGATCCGGATATATGGACCTTGGAAATAAGCCACGTGGACACCCAGGACCATCGATCGATAACGACGAGCTGCGTGCATTAGTGGAGTCTGACCCCCGCCAAACCATAAGGGATCTTGCCAAGAAATTAGACGTTCACAATTCGACAGTTTGCCGCCACTTGCAACAACTTGGAAAAGTGAAAAAGCTTGACAAATGGGTTTCGCATAATCTTACCGAGCAAAACATGACGTGTCGAATAGAGATTTCAAGTTCTCTTCTCTCCCGCAACAAAAAGGAACCGTTCTTGCACCGAATTGTGACCTGCGATGAAAAGTGGATTTTATACGATAATCGTCGCCGATCGGCCCAATGGCTAGATGCCGATGAAGCGCCAAGATACATGCCGAAATCAAGCCTTCATCCAAAGAAAATAATGGTAACTGTTTGGTGGTCTGTAGCTGGAGTTATCCACTATTCGTTCCTGCAACCTGGCGTAACCATCAATGCTGAGAAATACTGTGCTCAACTGGATGAAATGCATCAGAAATTGATAGTCCAACGACCTAGGCTTGTCAACAGGGGTGGAGTGATACTGCTTCATGATAACGCACGATCTCATGTATCGAGAACAACGATCCAAAAATTAAACGAGTTGTGTTATGAGACTTTTCCTCACCCTCCATATTCACCAGACCTCTTACCAACAGATTACCATTTCTTTAAACATTTGGATCACTTTTTGACAGGAAAAAGATTTAATAATGAAGCTGCTGTCAAAAATGCCTTCGAGGAGTTTCTTTGAACCAGAAACTCAGACTTCTACAAAACTGGAATAAATCTACTTGTATCTCGTTGGAAAAAGTGTGTTGCATCTATTGGTACCTATTTTGATTAAATAAATTGTCTTTATAAAAAGTTACAGCTGTTTAAAAATTTATTACCAAATCGGCTATTTCATCTGCAGCAACCTAATACCTCTATAAAGAGGTACGCCGCAAAATTCACACATAAAACAAGTTTCACTTCGCACCTTTTGAGACGCACACACACGACATTGTCTTTGCGCATATTTTTTTTTTCCACCTGTAACAATTTTTTCTATAACGTTTTTCCTCATATCCATCGACAATCTTCCTGGTGGATCTTCTTTAGGTGTTCTTTACCCGAAAGTAGATGGTCCTGACTCTTGAATGTTATCTTCGGTTGGTATCGAGTCAGTAACGCAACGCAAAGCTATGTCATTTAAAAATTTTTATATTTTACTTTGTTGCTTTTTGTTGAGTTATAAACAACAAAGGAATTGAACAATGCACAATTTATCATGTATATGGTTACTCGCTTTGTCCATTTCGTAGTCTTCCGCAGTATTGAATAATAAGACAAATACTGATCGGCACGGTCGACACCTTTCATGAATTTGTTATAATTAATCAATGCATTTGGTTTAGTTATTTTTTGATGAGTTGTTTTGTCAATATTGTGACTCTTTCATTTCCGCCGAATGTATAGATGAAACGAGGCTAACTTGTTTCTTTGATTGCCAGATTTGAAGTAAAACATCCCCTTTACAGCAAAATATTGTCTGTCCTTTTTTGAGATTTGTCTTTTGCAGACACTTCGGTAAACCTCTATTTTTTCTGATGGTTTCACACAATATAATTTTTTTTGCAAAAGAGCTATAGTGATATCAACATTATTATAGTAGTTATCCATATATAGATGGTGGTTGACATCTGTATAAGGAGATACAAGTATATTTATTGTCTCTATCAACCGTATCCCCTGAGCACAATAAATTTCCATATTACAAATATATCCTATTTTGCTGTCACATAACATTCTCACCAGTATGCCATATTTTATGAGTTTTCCGGCATTATAGACTCTAAAAAATAACCGCCCTCTCCAAGGTATGATGCCGTCATCTATGGAGACCTGCTGTTTAGGTATGTATATTTGAATAAATTTTGGATGAAAATAATCAATTATGGGCCTGACTTTGGTCAATCTATCAGATGCACCGGCAGTATTCTCGTTATTGCTGAAGTGCCACGCCTTCCATATTTGTCTAAATCTATCTCTAGACATTGTCTTTGCAAAGAATGGTGTTTCTGTACACGGATATGTGGACCAGTACTCGTCTTTTCTATCTTTCTTAACTTGAACCTTTGAAAATAATTAGCCCTAAGAATTTCTTCATTTTAGACATCGTGATATCCTTCCATTTCACTGATTTTTTAGATATCTTGAACTTATTTATATTTTGGTAATAATACCTATTTGATTCCTCTACAAAATATGTGAACAAGACATCTCCAATAAATAAGTTCACCGGATCGATTATGGATTCGGGAACAGTATCAACATTTATTCCAAGGGGACCTAAAAACTTCTCCAGAACTGGAGGATTATTAGTCGATGACCATTCTTCTTCATGTTCATCTGAACTTGTTTCAGAATCAGACAGAATAGTTCGGCAGGTGAATCTTCGAAATCCCACAATAATGTCATCTTCGCTCACATCCTCACTCTCGCTATGAATATTGCCATCCGAAGAATAATCTGACAAATTGTCTGCAAATATTTTTTCTTTGTTTTCGTTATCCTCGTATTCCATTTTATCGGTATATAGAATATATATACAAATACGTAGGGCATAAGGTAAGTTAATTTTATTTTAGCAATGCAAAAAAACTTTACTTGTCCGCGCTTCGGACCAGATTGACTCTCACTCGTTAGGTCTCCTGCTCCCATCTCTTACCTCTCTTACTTCTTCGCATTTCTCAGCCACGCCGTCAAACATATCGCATCCGCGTCATTCGACTTTTCATTTACACCGACAATCGCACCGTATTTTCGCTGCTACGTCATTCGCTCTTTCATTTACACCGTCAATCGCTCCGCAATCTCACAAGTCGCTCCGCGACCTTACCAAGTCGCAACATTCGCTCTTTTGTCCTCTCCGACAGTCGCTCCGCAACCTTACCAAGTCGCAACACTCGCTCTTTCATTCTCTCCGACAGTCGCTCCACAATCTTAGCAAGTCGCAACACTTGCTCTTTCATTCTTTCCGACACACGCATACCGCATTTTCGCCACTACATATATAAATAACTTTATGTGGAGATACATAGCTAAAACTAAAATACTTCGTAATATGTACTATGTATGACAAAGGCCAACAACAAACATTAGTAACTATAGCTTTATTTCCCTCATTCTACCACCCATCTATAAAAAACGTAGAACTACGTAGCCCGCGCTCTACTCACAGTTTGCAAAAAACTTATAAATATATATTAAAAACTATTTTTACGTGTCCCGACAACAATGTGTTAAAATGGCTCAACCTGCATATTAATTATAAGATAAAACAATAGTTATTGAAGTTCAAATATAATTATTAAAATCAATTTTAGTGAAAAAAATAAAATTAATATCTGAAAAGTATCAAAAGGTAATTATTGTAACGAAACGGTTACAAATAAAAATTTGCAACATGAACCTGTTAAAAATGATTTAACACAAGGTAGAGCTATTACAAAAAAAAATATTATTTTTAAATCAGTGTTGGGTGCGGGGTAACACGCATGTCATTAAATTTTAATATTTATTTTATGAGGGAACCACTAACTTGTCCCGTACGGGCCGCTCGCGCATCGCGAACCGAAAATGACTTTTATCAAGCATAATTAACAACATTTACAAGAGGACGCCTCTGCCCCATTGGGCATTCAATTAACAGAACATATCAAGGAAAAATGTTATTATCTAGTTCTTAATTGGCTTGTAGTTGTTGCTTGGGCTTTGAAATCCACACCGGCAATCTTCACGTATATGGGTTAAAAGTGGTAAGATAGGAAGTTATTAAATCGACTCCAATGGTTTCCAACAAATCCCTTTTATTTGATATCCTCTGTAATATGCAACTCGCGTGTAATAGCTTGTACAATTCACTATTTTCTTAAATTAACAATATATATTACAATTTTACACAGCACGGCACAATTTATTTAAAAAAAAAGTTAAAATAGACTTGTAAATTTAACTACTAAAATTCGACTGGGTAGCCCAGGCTAACCAGTAATAACTACAAAGACTTTTTACGTTATAACTCAAATGACTTATTAATGATAATTCGAAATCGCTAAAAAACGGCTACCCGGAGGGCCTGCTCTTCTCTTAACACGTTGAGCCCGGCGCCAAATTTGCTGTCCTTTCCGTTCAGCTGGCAGCGAGCATCAAGTGGTGCAATGTATTCCAGTGCCGGTCCCCAGGGACCGACGCCGGTCACACGGAAAGTTCACTGCCGGTCCCCGGGGATTGGCGCCGGGCTCAACGTGTTAACTCGAAGACTCGTTCGCGGATACATTGTTAGGATTTTTGTTTGTTAGGCATCAGCATAAGTCTTTGTAGGAAAAATGCAACTTCGATACATTTGCTTCCGTTAGTTTATCAATTTTTATGAACATTTCTCTAATTGTGTGCGTTCCAAGAAAAGTTGGGTTACTCGGCTCTCTATACGTGTATTGAAAAAAGTTATTTTTTACATCTCCTGGATTTTTTTCGTAAGGATAAACTTGCATCATTGTTGCAAGCTCTACACATTTTATATAGGAAGCAATACACTGTTATATAGAGACATTCCATAGAACGCGCAATGTTATCACGCCTTACAGTATGCATTTAATATCTACACAATATGTCGGAAAAGTTCCCGAACTTTTGAAATAAAAAATCGAAAATTACATCTAAAGAAATTTATTCCAGTTAACTTTCAACATAGTTCCCTTCCCTAGATATACACTTATGTGAGCGCTCCATGAGTGGTTCGAAGACTCTCTGGTACTCCTCTGAAGTTATCGCTGTGAGACGCTCGGTGCAAGCCGCTTGAATGCTTGGTACATCTTCAAAAAATCGTCCTTTCAAGGCCATTTTTAGCTTGGGAAATAGGAAAAAGTCGGCTGGAGCCAGATCTGGCGAGTATGGGGCGTGATTGATGCGTGGGATCTGATTTTCGGCGAGATAACGCTTCACAATGTTCGAAGAATGAGCAGGCGCATTGTCATCCAGCAAACTCCACGATCCCGGTTCCTTGTACTCGGGCCTGATGCGATTAATCCGGCGCTTTAGACGTTTTAACACCTCTACGTAATACGCAGCATTCACAGTGGTGTTTGAGGGCACAAATTCTTTGTGTATCAGCCTCGTTTTCGTCGGTAACAGCTGTTGACGGCCGCTTCTCTCGTCATCTTCTAACGACTCTCTACCCTTCTTGAACCGACTGAACCTCGTGTAAACAGTTGTACGCGCCACTACACCTTCACCGTAAGCCGAATCGATCATTTTTTTCGTTTCCGCGAAAGTTTTTTTAAGTTTATAGCAGAATTTAATTGCGCCACGATGTTCAAATTTCTCATCCATCGTAGAGCTTGCACCGGGGTACTAAACACACGTTCACTCAAGCACGTCTATCTCGGCAACTAATGAACGGATACTGGTAAAGAAATTCTCAGACATTCCAGAGGGATGTAGCAACATAGTACCGGTATCGTCCAAGAGGTAGCGCCACTCGTACAAGCGCTACAAAATAAGTTCAGGAACTTTTCCGACATACTGCGTGTATACTGTATACTTGTTTTTATTGGTAAAAAAGAAAATGTGGTTTCTTGTATGCCTGTTACTAATTCAATTGATTGAAGATTTATTTATAATTATGAATTTATTTAAGTGAGTTAATGAATTTATTTGTGATTTGAAGATTTCAATTTAATTAACTTTAATTTTAAAATTTCAATTTTTTTCGTCACGTAACAATCAGTAAGTATAAATAAAATATTTAAAATAAAAATTACACTACATAGTAGACTATAGTAAACTACATAGTAACTTCAAAAGCTATAAATTGGAATTTTTTGAATATATGGTCACTATATACTAAAATGCTGAAAGTTTTTGTTTCCAACAGTGTAAGATTTTCTAAAACAGAAAACGAGAAGACCGTGTCTGCTGCACAGAGACAGTAAATTTGGGCATGGCGACGCCTGTTTAAAATAAAAGAAATAAAAATGAACTTTTTTTTGCTATTAATTACTATTATCTTGTAAGTAATTATTAAAATATTAATATTCCCAGGTAACTTTTTAGTTTTTTCATATTTTTTAATTTTAAGTAAAATTTCTAATGGAATAGTTCATTCATTTTTAAATGTTGCATGATCAAAGTAATGTGCAATTAAAATACTTTTATTATTTTTCAACATCAATATTCAGAACATCCCTAGTCTAATGGATCATGGACGCCCTCAAATTTTGGTTTCATCAATCAAACTAAATCAAGGCGCAAATTGTTCCTCTCTGTACGTTTTACGTCCCTAAAAGCTGCACCAGCTTTTGGCGTCATCAACTACAATTTGAGCAAAAATGCAACCCAATCGATTGCGAATTTTTATTTTTCTAAGTTTCTTTTACTGGACATTCAATTATTTTCCGTCTTTTAGCCGCCATATTGGAGTCGCCACATTAAATTTTACAAAAAAGTACATTGCTTTTGATAGAACGTACCGAGAAAAATAGTTCGCGCTTTTATTTGGTTGGATTGGTGAAACCAAATCTTGAGGGCATCAGTAATCCGTTTCTCGCGAAATGTGCTATATGTATGTGCAGATAAATATTAATAGAACAAAAACTACAAAATTATTTATAATCTTAACAATATCGCAATGTGCGTGTTATTAACTGTATACTATTATTTCGATCTGTCTATTTATGTGAACAATATGGAGCATAATGGTATGATTACACCACAAAATGGTTTTGGGAGTCTACTTGAAATCTAATAGACGTTCTATATGTTTTTGGGGTTGCAGAACATGAATCCATTCGCAGAATCATGCTAACACGTAAGGATTAGCAGTAAATTTGAAAAAATGGCTGAAAATACTAAATTCTTGCATAGTCTCGGTACCGCTCTTATTCTCATCCTCCCTCTCCTCATCCCCTTCCCAACCTCAACAAACCTACCGTTTTCTCTCCTCACCTCCCCATCCCTCTTCTTAACCCTCTTCACATCTCACCATCCCCACCCCTCTTCACTCCCCCTTTCTCACTTTTTTCTCCACCTGCTTACTAAAAAACAACGTTGACGTAGTGGGTTTTGCTTTGGGGTGCTTGTTTAATGTGAGCGCTCTTGCCTTTTACAACTAGGGTGCTTGTTTACGAGGGCAGTCCCAAAAGTACCCGACCCGACAAAGAAAACAGTAAAAAAATTGCGAAAATGTTTTTTATATTTCAACATATTCTCCTTTCAGTTCGATACACTTTTCCCAACGATGTTCAATAGCTTTGATGCCCGCTTTATAGTAGGAACCGTCAAGCTTCTTAAAATACCTATTAACCGCAGACTCTACCTCTTCATTGTTGGCAAATCTTTTGCCGCAGAGCCATTTTTTCAAATTCGGAAAAAGAAAATAATCCGAGGGAGCCAGATCTGGCAAATAAGGTGCGTGAGGAAGCAATTTGAACTTCAACTCATTGATTTTAGCCATCGCAATGACGCACGTGTGGACTGGTGCGTTGTCGTGATGAGACAACACTTTTTTTTCGTCAGATGGGGCCGTTTTTTCTTGATTTCATCACTTAAACGCTGCAATAAGGCTGCATATTATGCGCCGTTAATTGTTTTTTCTTTTTAGAGATAATCAATAAATATTATTCCACGCGCATCCCAGAAAACGGATGCCATGATCTTGCCAGCTGACTGAACTGTCTTTGCTTTCTTTGGAGCCGGTTCTGCGTTTTTAGTCCACTGCTTTGACTGCTCCTTGGTCTCAGGTGTAAAATGATGGACCCATGTTTCGTCCATGGTTATAAATCGACGCAAGAACTCGGCTTTATTGCTGCGAAACATTGTCAAACACTCGATGGAAACATCCTCACGTTGCTGTTTGTGCTCCATTGTGAGCAAACGCGGCACCCATCTTGCGCACAGCTTTCTCATGTCCAAATTTTCGATCAAAATGCGATGCACAGCACTTTCTGAAATGCCTGCCATGTCTGCTATCTCGCGCACTTTTAGTCGACGGTCATCCAATATCATTTTGTGGATTTTCTTCACATTTTCTGACGTAGTGACCTCACTTGGTCGACCACTGCGGTGTTCATCTTGGCAGCTCGTACGACCTCGCTTAAACTCAGCTACCCAATATTTGACCGTTGTAAACAAAGGAGCAGGCTTTCCCAGAGTAGAATCCAACTCGGCTTTGATATCGGTTGGACTTAGACCTTTCAAATAAAAGTATTGCATCACATAACGATGCCCGATTTTTTCCATATTTACAAATTCACTGAGAGCGTTCACTTTGGATGTTTGTAAAAAAAATAATAATAAACGTACCGTTATGAATTTTTCACATTAAGTTGTTGAAAGGTGGTATTGTCAATCGCAGTAATTGTTTTTTTAAAACTACCTGTATTCATAATTCAGGTCGGGTACTTTTGAGACTACCCTCGTAATGTGAGTCCCCTTACCTCTTACCAGTTTTTTTTTTTTTTTTTTCGAAATGATCCATTTTTGCTCGTTCTCCAGCATATGTCTGATGATGTTGCTCACTTGCAGTCCATCACCGAGTTGTGCTTCCGTAGTTGTTCTCTCGTCTGCCCAACGTTGGTAGTGAAAAATCATGTGTTCAGCATCGTCCATTAGGCCTGGACAGTATATACAATCTGGCGTCCGCACCCTGTGCACTCTATGTAAGTAGGCCTGAAAGAAACCATGTCTCGAGATGAACTGAGTGAGATGATAGTTCACT
The DNA here is from genome assembly GCA_949987625.1 of Chalcis sispes. Classification (NCBI taxonomy): domain Eukaryota; kingdom Metazoa; phylum Arthropoda; class Insecta; order Hymenoptera; family Chalcididae; genus Chalcis; species Chalcis sispes. The sequence goes on along the minus strand of OX465095.1, from coordinate 24,698,204 downwards.
TCTCCGTTCTTTTCTATCGATCCACGGCTCAATGCGGCCAATGAGCCTGGCTTTCCATCTTCCTTTACCGTGTGCATCCCATCTGGACTGCCACTCCTGTAAGGTTTGTTACCTTTCTGTTTTCCTGGCTTCCTCTAAATTTCCTTCACACTTCCTTAATATAGCTGCCTCCTCTCATATGCTAGTAGGTCGATTGGTATTGTCCCGGCGATGACCAATACCGCGGCCTCAGACATCGTTTTGTATACACTCGCAATTCCAAGTGCGCTTCTTTTCTGCACCCGAGCAAGACTCTTTTTGTATGCCGCGATGTTAAGCGCATCGGCCCATATTTCGGCCCCGTATAGCACAATCGACTGTACCACGGCCATGAGCGTCTTCCTCTTATTGGAACGTGGTCCTCCCTCATTCATCATGAACCGGGACAAGGCGGCCATTAATGTCGCTGTCTTGTCTACTCGACCCCTAATATGCTGCTAAAAAGTAAGCTTCCTACCCAGCGTAATGCCAAGATATCGTACGGAACCGCTGACCTTGACCGTCTCGTCTCCTACTTTCAGTTCAAGGGGCGTGGGCACTCTCCTCTTAGTCATGAGCAGAACTTCTGTTTTGCTGGCTGCGATATTTAAGCCATGCTCACTCATCCAGATTCCTACCCGTCGCATAACGCGTACTATCTTACGTTGTATGTTGTCGCCGTCGCGTCCTCTGGTGACATCAGCGATGTCGTCGGCATATCCCACTAGGAAGCAGCTATCTGAGAGCTCTATCGTGACAACGCTATCATGCATTGCGTTCCATAAGTCGGGCCCAAGCACCGACCGTTGTGCCGCCCTGGCAGTTACCTTCCTGTGTCTCCGCCCGTTCGTTGTGTCGTATACCAAGACTTGATCTCGTAGATAGTCCCTGACTATCCGAAGGAGGTACTTGGGTACGCGAAATCTTCTTCTTAACGCGGTCATAATGTCGTTCTATCTCGCGGAATTAAAGGCGTTCAGTACGTCAAGGGTGACTAGAGCGCAGAGTGGTCGACACCTGTGATCGCCCCTTTCAGTGCTTCTAGCCACCTGGACCACTTCTTGGACAGTGTCTATTGTTGTCCTTCCCCGTCTGAAGCCGTATTACCTAGGGCTAAGGTCGCCCGCGGCTTTGATCGCATCATCAAGGCGCGGTTTCAGCAGCCTTTCTAAGAGTTTCCCCGTCGTATCAAGCATACAGAGGGGCCTGAAGGACTAAGGACTATTAGCATCACCCTTTTCTTTGCTAATCAGTACCAAACTTTGGGCTTTCCATTCTTTACAGAAAGTACCGGACTTCAGCATCGGGGCCCGGTGCCTTTCTGTTCCGGAGGGCACACGTGGCTGCGCGCAGTTCTTCCTCGGTAAATTCCGGTATTACTTCACTCGAGTCTTCTTCCCCGTCATGTGCATCGGGTTCTTCGTGCACCCGGAAGAGTGCGTTAACTATTTCACTCATAGTTCTCGCATCCCGCACTTCTGACGGCGTAGCGCCAATCTTGCGTGTGACAATCTTGTAGCCCTTACCCCAAATGTCCTGGTCCACCTCGGCGCATATATCGTTCCAGGCTTTGTTTTTGCTGCGCCTGATGGTTATGCGCAGCTCCTTCCTCGCAGCCGTGTACTTCGCCCTCCGTTCTTCTGAGTCGGCTCGGTTACGGGCTCTCTGCGCGACTCCTGCTGTGAAGACATTTCTTCCAGAGGTCCGCGATATCGTTGTTCCACCAATATGCCGCCTTCTTGCCTACGAAAGCCTTCGTTTTCGGCATCGATACCAATCGGACCACCAATTATGTCCATCTAAATTGTGATGTTGTTCACTGATGATGATCACTTCAGCTCTCTGCTCATGCCTGATCTGTTCGAGAAGAGTCTGAGCGGTAATACCTCTGCCCATATTTGCTTGCAGTAAGCGGGTTATCTTGAAACCTTTATCTTCTGAAGCGCTTCACGGAAGACCCGACAGAATCCGGTGCTGGCAACATAGTCGGTTGGTGCGTTATCGTTCCTTTCGGTGCATAGAGGGTAGTTGGGTGTGTTAGGGCAGCCAATTGCCCTATGTCCTTCCTCTCCACACTTGTAGCACATCTTGGTTCGGTTTGTGCCTTTACACTGAATGTTGCGATGCCCATATCCCAGACACCTATAGCATTGTGTCGCGATCATCCTCCTCTTCACTCGGCACAGGACAAAACCTATTTTTATTTTTCCTTTCTTGACTAGGGCTTCCGCGTTTCTTTCGTCCATCTCGACGATCGACGACCTCTCACCAGTAGGGTGCTAGTTTAAAGTGAGTCCCCTTGCCTTTCACGAGAATCGTTATTTATAACTGCCTCGGTGCTCATACTTTCTTTTCGGAATAACATGCTTTTTGTTTCAAATGATCTGCGAATTGGTTTTTGATTATGTTGTATTTGAGTTTCACGTTGTAGACTCTAGCAGTAGTCTGCCATTATATTTTCGTTTTAAACACCCTGGTCTTTTTAATAGTTTTACTATCTTGGTGAAATCCTTCAGCCTGCTCCTCACTAAAGTCCCTAATTTTCCGGGAAAAATTCAAGATTTAAATGCAGGTGACGAATTCTAGAATTCATTAAAAAACTCAAATTTTTGTATGCTTAAACATATTTCTTATAATTTGGATCCTTATTGATGCCTAAAAACTTAGAGGTAATATTTTAAAACCCTTCTAAGCAGTAAATTCAAGAGCTGTCATTTTGTTCTGAAACTCTTCGTGATTTAGAAGAGCTCTTATTTTTACCAATTCTGTTCTTTGAACTAAATCCAAATGTTAAAACTAAACAGAAATAGCAGTTATCTATATAATTTTCAGGCTCTTACCAAGTCATAGAAGACCTAAGCGTTTCTTGTTTTTATTTTCCTTTTGCCATTTACTAAGGAATATCGCACAATTAGCGCACAAAGTATTTGGTATCCAACTTTTATCAAAATCAGTCATTGCATTTGGATAGCAAGAGTTGTGTATATTATATATTTTTGTACACTGAGAAAAAAATTCCATTGATCCAAAGAAAATTTATTTGGTTCCATGAAATGCCTTGATTATCGGCAGATGATCAAATATTTTTGCAAACAAAAATAATTTATTTAAATAAAAGAAATATTTGTTTAAACAAATGAAATTTTACAATCAACCAATCGACGTGTATCTTGATTTAAAGTCATATTTTGTTCAGGCAAGAAAATATTACTTTGAATCAAGGATTTGGGTGATTACATTAAATTATAATCTAAATTATAGAACAAAAGAAATATTTCTTTGAATAAATCGAATTTTATATGAAACGAATAGTTTTGCAAAAAATTTACTATAATTAATTATTTAGTTTTATTTAGAAACAGGATGAATCTAGTACAAATACGATGTTCGAATTTACATTTTCTTTTCCCCCTTTTTGATGATCTCATTATTATCCTATATTATTACATTATCTTTTATTCATTTGTATACATATTCGCCGCATAACAATAATTATTTATTTCAAACGCCTATTCCGGCAAATTACATTGTATAAATTTATCAAGCTTTTCGAGTTACGAAGCATACATTCTGTCAAAAAAGTACCGGGAATTGTCAATTTAAATCTGGCGGGGCAATTTAGGCAGGTAAAATTTTATTTTCTAGGTTGGTACAACTGTCCTTAATGACCATGCCAAGTTTGAGTAGAATCTGTCAACGAGTGTGTTTACAGTAGCTGGTTAAGTCAGTCGCCTTCATGGCCTTATGGCTTCAATTGACTGAAAACGGGTGCCACTGAGCGGCAATTTAAGTTTTGGAAAGAGGAAGAAGTCACAGAGAGCCAAATCCGGCGAATACGGTGGTTGTTCAAGCGTGTTCGTTGAGTTTTTGGCGAGAAAGTCGGTCACAATCGTAGCTCGGTGAGACGGCGCGTTATCGTCGTGCAAAATCCACGAGTTGTTCGCCCAAAATATCAATTAAGGGGTTACCCCCAGTTGTAGCTCAACAAAAAAGGCCTTTTTCATGAATTTTTTTAAAGAGAACTACAAAACTTTTTTAAACGATTATTATGTCATCTTAAAGAATACATCTTGAAGAACTTTCAGTAATTTTTTTATTGCAAAATATTACATTTTTAAGTGGCAAATGGCCGCCAATGAAATAGTGTTTTTATTTATACGGTTTGCGGTGACCAACATTGCGGCGAAGTGGATAATTTGAAACAAAAAATGTGGATAGATTTAGTTAAATATAAGTAAACTAGTCTTTAATCGAAGGATTTAAAAAAATATTCATTTTTCACAAAATGGCGGACAGTCAAAGTTAATGGTTTAATTTTAACGAAAAAAACGGCCGTTTTTTGGCTATAAAACGGCCATTTTTTTTTCGAAACAAAAAATCGAACGATTAAAAACTACATTTTTATGTATTAAATAAGCCTGCAAAATTTCAAGAAGATCGGTTTATTAGTGTTCGAGTAATCTTGGTCACCGATTTCAGAAATGCCATTTCGAGAAAAACGCGTTTAAAGTTTTAATTGCCGGTTGTTTACACAACGGATTCTTCTCTTTCAACGCTCATATCTCAGTCAATTTTGTTCGGATCGACTTGAAATTTCCAGGTCATATTCTCAGATACTTATACTTCAAAAAAATGCAATTAACAAAAAATCGTTTTTTTCAAAGTCGCAAGTGGGGGTAACCCGTTAAAATCGTACGTGTGGACTCGTGGGATATCTTAAGTTCATGTGCTATCTCTTTCAAGCTGGTATGACGGTTTTCAAGCACCATTTCCTTAATTTTATCGACGTTATCTGCGGTCGAAGCCGTCGATGGGCGTCCGGAACGAGGCAAGTCTTCGACGACTTCACGACCCTACTTGAAGGCTTTGTACCACTCATACGCACGGGTTTTCAATAGTGCTTTATCACCAAAAGCCTTTTACAACATTTTCAATGCATCGGCACACGAAATTTCATTTACAACACAAAATTTTAGACAAATTCTTTGTTCAACGTAATCACCCATTGTAAAAAATCGGCACGCACTATTGACATCGACTGACTTAACCAGCTACTGTAAACACACTCGTTAACAGATTCCGCTCAAACTTGGCATAGTCATTAAGGACAATTGTACTAACCTAGAAAAAAAAATTTACCTGCCTAAACTGCCCCGTCAGATTTAAATCGACAATTCCCGGTACTTTTTTGACAGAATGTACATTCTAACCATTACGCTACGCAACGCTCGTGTAAGTAAAGTTTTAATTTTATTAAGTTGCATGTTTCCTTTTAACCCAAAGACATATTTGATTAAATAAAATAAATTGTTTTTATTTACTCAAAGAAACATTAGTTTGAGAAACACAAATTTGTTTGTTTTTGTGAAGGAACAAATGTTCCATTAAATCAAACTACTTTTTTTTACTAAAAGAAACGTTTGTTTATATAAAATTAATTATTTCTTTTACTCAAAGAAAAAGTTTTTTAAGAGAAACAAATTATTTTTTATATTTAAAGAAACATTTGCTCAATTATATTACAATTATATAACAATTTTTTATGAACCCTAAGAAATATTTCATTAGATAAAATAATTTTTTTTATTTATTCTTTTTTATTTAATGTTCAAATAAATCACATGACTTTTTTTACTGAATGAAACATTTATTTTGTTCGGAACATGAGGAACATAAAGAGAACATTTTGTTCCGACAAAGAATATAGTATATCAAATTAAAAAATATTTATTCAAATATTTTTTATTCACTTGAATAAATCAATTCTTATGAATCAATTAAATTATTACGTCAATTTAAATAATTATTCGTTCAATCAACTAAATCTTTCATTTAATTTATAAATTATTTAATTTTTTAATTTAAAAGTGATATTTTATTAGTCAAACTAGATATTCTTTTTACTCAAAAAAAAACATTTTTATTAAATCAAAGAAATTTTTTTCTCAGAGTAATAATCTGTGAAAGTCTTCTTGTTTCTTTTTAACACAAATTCTCCACAAACGATACAAAAATCATTTGTATTATTTTTATTCATTGTATCTTTTGTCCGAATAGAAGTTCTAAATAAAGGAATTGTTATAGACAAGAACTGAAAGCACCAAAAAATGAGCATATAATTTTCTAGCACGAGAACAAGAATGGCCAAGCAATCTAGTTATTTACAATCGAATTTTGTTATACAGGGTCATCAAAAAGTATCGGACCCCCCCCCCTATCAGCAAAAATATGCGTTTTGGAGAGAAATGTTTCTGATAAAAGTTTCAGGGTTGTGAACGAAGATATGAATGGGGACCTTGAAACTGACCTTGGCGTCAAACTTCAAGGTCATTTCAATGTTAACTTTTATTTTTCAAATAGAAAGCTCTATTTTTGATACCGCCAATCGAAAGAGCGAAAAATTTTACGTTCGGATATGCATCAAGATCATGTAACCCGATGACCTTCAAGGTCATTCCAGGGTCGTATAAACTCAAAGAAGGTTTAGGCGACTGATCAGCGAAAATATGTGTTTTTTAAACAAAAAAATAGTTAAACATTGTATCTAGATCCGGCCAGCTAAGGCGAGATCCATAGTAGGTCACATCACAATAATATGTAATCAGTTTACAGCAAATTTTTAAATTGCTGTCCATGCACAGCCTGGCAATGTGCCAATCTGTTATAAACCCCTCTAACTGCGTTACGGTACATATGCGGTGGTATCATCTGCATCTCCTGTACTATACTACGTCGTAAATCTTCCAAATCAGTAGGTTCAGTGACGTAAACTTTACCCTTTAGATAACCCTACAGAAAAAAATCTAGTGGAATTAAATCTGGTAATCGTGGTGGCCACTTAATTCGACCCCTTCGCCTAATCTATCTGTCTTCGAAAATTTCATTCAAATATTCACGGACATAAAAACCGTAATGTGGAGGAGCTCCATCTTGCTGGAAGTAAACGTTAATTTCCGTTAGCCAATCGTTGCATAGCTGGAACTGTTTGTTCTCAAAGTAAGGTTTCATAAGTGGCAGCTGTCAAATTACCTTCAATGAAGAAAGGGCTAACTTGTTGGCCTCTGAAAATACCTGCCCACACATTGAGTTTTTGTGGATACTGAGTATGATTTTCTCTCATCCAATGCGGATCATCTTTTGACCAGTATCTGGAGTTATGTCTATTTACCTTACCATTTAGTTCAAAAGATGCCTCGTCAGAGAAGACAATATTATCAAGCAACTCGGAATCATCAATAATCATTGCCATTAGAGACTCAGAAAACTCCACGCGTCTATCAAAGTCCTCTTTAGATAGCTCTTGAACTAAAGACATTTTAAAGAGGTGCCATTTATTTAACTTTAAAATTTTATGAACAGATTCGAAGCTGATTTCATTTTCCTGAGAAATACGATTAATAGAAGTATAAGGCTCTTCAACAAATGACTGCAAAACTAATGATTTATTATCATTTGTTGCCGTCTTAGATCTTCCAGATCTTGGACGGTTTTTAACATTACCAGTATCATTAAAACGTTAAATTGTACGTATTACAGTACTTTTAAAGATTCCATTATTTTGGACTCGAAAATTTTCATTAAAAATCGCTGTACTGATTTGAAGCGTCTTTTCTGATCCCCCCATCCTCGCATTATTAATAATGTTATACGTTCTCTTTCAAATAGCTCTACCATTTTAAATAACTATGGGTAACGAAAAATTCAGTAGAAGAAAAGAAATTTTTGTAATTGGTCAAGTAACCGGAATTTTAATTAGAGAAAACAAATTTCTTTAATTGGTAAAGTAAAGATAAGTTTAATTTATGCGATGAAAATTTTATAAATAAGCTACGTTATTTATACAATAGCCTACTCTTTCGCAGTAACAAAATAGTTAACAACTAAAAAGGAAGTTTTATTTTGGATTGTTGTAAGAAATGTAATTGTCGGTGAAATTAACGAATATGGATATGAACATTTCTTCACAAAATATAAATGTACTGTCGTAGACTAATTTTGAAATGTGTTAAGTGCTAAGTATACGAAAATTTATAAAAATTTCATAACGTTCAGTCATGCAAAATTTTTAAAAATCGTTCATTTTTGAAGAAAATTTTCATAAATTAATCAGTTTTGCAAATTTTTGCAGATTTTTGCAGACTTGCGAAACTGCCAATTTTTTTTTAATTAGGCCATTTAAAAATTTGTAAAACATCGCAAAAATATACAGTTTTCGAAAGTTTTCAAAAATTTGCGAAATTTTACACAGATTTGTAAAACTGAGCCATTTCTGAGGTCTTGCAAAAATTTGCAAAACTAAGAATTTCATACACGTTTGAAAATAATTTCAAAACGAATCGATATTTTAAAAATTGCAAAAATTTGAAAAAATGCGTTTTGCAAAAATTTTCAAAAATTTGCAAAAATGAGTTTTTTACAGAAATTCGTTTACAGAAATTTTAGAGAAATTACAGATAAACTATTTTCTTTTTAAACGCATATTTTCGCTGATCACAGCCGTTTAAACCTTGTTTGAGTTTATACGACCCTGGCATGACCTTGTAGGTCATCGGGTTACATGACCTTGATGCATATCTGAACGTAAAATTTTCCGTTCTTTCGATTAGCGGTATAAAAAATAGGGCTTTCTATTTAAAAAATAAAAGTTGACATTGAAATGACCTTGAAGTTTGACGCCAAGGTCAGTTTCAAGGTCCCCATTCATATCTTCGTTCACAACCCTGAAACTTTTATCTAAAACATTTCTCTCGAAAACGCATATTTTTGCTGATAGGGGGGAGGGGTCCGATACTTTTTGATGACCCTGTATAATAAACAGAGCAAACTAATTTACTTTTTTAAATCTGAATTTTTTTATCCACTATATGGGCTAAAAAGTCCCAGAATTTCTAATGAAAACAAGCGTTTTTTGGGAAATGTATTTATTCCTCAACATAACACATTGTTCAATAAGTCCCGAGACTAACAACGAAAACAACATTTTTTTTCAAAAATCATTTTTATTCATCAATATAATCTTCTTTTAGAGTGATACAATCTTTCCAACGCCTTTCCAACATTTCTATACCACCTTTATAGAAGGATTTCTTCTTTGCTTCAAAATAGGCTTCAGTTTCGGCAATGACCTTCTCATTCGAGCCAAATTTTTTTCCCTGGAGCATTTTTTTGAGATCAGCAATGAGCCAGTAGTCGCTGGGGGCTAAATCTGGCAAATACGGGGGGTGGGGAAGCAAATCAAAGCCCGATTCGTTCCATTTTGCCATTGTTTTCATGGACTTGTGGCATGGTGCATTGTCTTGGTGAAAAAGGATTTTTTTCTTCTTCATGTGCGGTCGTTTTGCTGCGATCTCCTCCTTCAAACGTACCAACAAGTCAATATAATAATCACTGTTGATCGATTTACCTTTTCCCAGGTAGTCAATGAAAATCACGCCATGTGCATCCCAAAAAACATACGCCATGACTTTTCCAGCAGACTGCTGCGTTTTTGGACGCTTTGGGCGGCTCAGATGATTGCCGATTCGACTCTGAAGTAAAATGATGTATCCATGTTTCATCCATGGTCACGTATCGACGCAGGAAATCCTTTTTATTGCGAGTAAATAGCGATAAACAGCTCTCTGAATCATCGACTCGTTGCTGTTTTTGTTCCACTGAAAGCAATCGCGGCACCCACTTGGAAGAAACCTTTTTCATGCTCAATTTTTCATGAAGGATTGTAAATACGCTTCTAGATGATATCTGTGTCATTTCTGCAATCTCACGGACCTTCACTTTGCGATTTTTCATTATAATTTTTAACACTTCACTCACATTTTTCTTTGTAACGGCTTCCAATGGCCTACCCGAACGTTCCGCATCGTTTGTGTCCGTACGACTACGTTTAAACTCAGCGTACCAACGACAAATCGTTGGTTTCGATGGAAAGGAGTCCGGGTAATGTTTTTCAAGCCATTGCTGGGCTTCTACGGTGTTTTTACCCATTAAAAAACAATGTTTTATCAACACGCGAAACTCGCTTTTTTCCATTTTTCAAACAAATTACAAAGTGACTTTACTCTAACCTCGATAACTCTGCTGTCTATGATTCGATCGACGTGAAATTTTTACACGTTTCATGTAAAGGTTCGCACTCTATGGAAACGTGGCCAGTTTGGTACTACTAGCACCATCTCTGGGTTAGTCTCGGGACTTATTGAACGATGTGTGAATTGCCTTTGAAGGCGATATACTTAGTATAGCGGTTTTCCAACATTTCAATGCCCTTTCTGTAGTACGAAACATCTAAGACTTTGAAATACGCCTCGGTTTCCGCGATGACATCTTCATTCGATGTGAATCTCTTTTTCTGGAGCCACCGTTTGAGGCTTGGGAACAGATAAGAATCGCTGGAGGCCAAATCTGCAAAACACGGTAACTGAGCAACCAATTTGAATCGTAATTGGTCCAATTTGGCCTCCGCTTTCAAGGACGTGTATGACAGTGCGTTATTGCAATGGTACAGAACTTCTTTCTTCGCCATATGGGGACGTTTTTTCTTTATTTTGTCGTTCAGTTTGTCCGATAACGCTGCATAATACTTTCCAATAACTGTTCTTCCCTTCTGCAGGTAATCGATGAAGATTATGCCATGCACATCCCAAAAACGGAGGCCAAAACCTTCCCGGCCAAGCGTTGGTCTTTTGGCCGCTTTGGTCGGCTTTCGTGGCTTTTCAGCCACTCTGCAGACTGCCTGTTGGACTCAGGCGTATGGTAATGGATCCGTGTTTCATCCATCGTCACAAAACGTCGAAAGAAGTCCGCTCGATCACGCTGCAACAACGCCAAACCGGCCGTTGAATCATCAAAGCGCTGCTGTTTTTGGTAGACGGTCAGCAAACGCGGCATTCATCGCGCGGATAGCTTTTTCGTGTCTAAAACATCGTGCAAAATATATCCCATCCGTTCTTTTGAGATGCCAACGGCCTTAGCTATCTCGCGCAACTTCACTTTACGATCATTCAAAACGATTTGATGCACTTGCTTTACAATTTCTGCATTCGTAGCCTCTCTTGGCCTTCCAGAGCGAGGTGCGTCTTCAGTGCTTATACGACCTATTTTAAATTCACTAAACTACCGATAAACTGTTGTTCTTGAAAGAGCAGATGTGGGATAACATTTCTTCAACCATTTCATTGATTGTTCAGGAGTTTTTCACATTAAAAAACAATGTTCGATCAAGATGCGATATTCCTGTTTTTTTATTTTCTTCACAAAAGCGAAGGTAGCGAAACTTAAATAACTGTAGCTTGTAAACAAATGAACAAAATGTCATGAAACTTCACACATAAACTAGTGACAGATGAACCTCTCGAAATGAATCATGTTCATTTTCTAGTAGCGTCACCTATTGAAAAATCGCGGGACTTTTCAGCCCATGTAGTAAATAAAATTTTTCAAACCAATGCAGAGTATCGCGAGAAATACGAGTCTGTCCAAAAAGTACTGACCTACTTTCATATCTTTGGCCTTATTTTTCGTCATCGGGTGAGTGGCATTCTTCGAAGTAGTCCTTATTTGATTGACTAACGTGCTTCTAGCAGTGTTTTCACTTTTCGAAGCCGTCCTGGAAGTCAGTTTTTGGAATAACCTTGAGTGCCCTCGTCGCATTGTTTTTATCCGTCTTCTTGTCCTTGAATCGGTGTCCTTTAAGCGGTTTTTTCAAATTCGGGAACAACCAAAAGTCACAAGGGGCTATATCGGGACTGTATGGAGATTAGCGAAGCAGTGCGATATTGTGTTTTGTTAAAAACTGCTGCACGAAATTCGATGAGTGTGCTGGCTCATTATCATGATGGTGAAGCCAGTCACCGCTTGACCAAAAATGTGGTAGTTTTCTTCTCACCGCATCACGTGATTGTTTCAGAATTTTAACGTAATATTCCTTATTAATCGTCTGATCTGTCAATGCTTATTCTTGGTGCACAGCACCTTCACAATAAAAAAAAAAAAAACAATCAGCATTGACTCGATATCGATTTAACTTTGACGTACTTCTTTCGGCCGTAATTCGGACGAGAGCTTCCACTGTGAAGATTGTTGTTTTGTTCTGGGATCATAACCATAAATCCACGATTCATCACTAGTAATAACCTTTAAGCATAAGCACATTATTATTATTACTAACCATTAAGTTTTCCTGAGCGAAGCTTTTTTTGCTCTGCACTGAGCAATTTCTTAATGAACTTCGCACACACGCGTGTCATTTCTAATTTAAAGGTTAAAATTTCCCAAATTGTAGTTTTTGTTATTCTAAGATCATCTTCTAATTCATGCACAGCCAAACGTCGATCTTCTTCAATTACAAGTTGCACGTGCTCGATATTATCCGGTGTTGTTGTCACTATCAACAGATGTGCGGCCACTTTTGAAACGATTATATCATTCTTTTATTTCTGTTTTGCCCATACTCTCATTCCGAAAGGCCTTTTGCATCATTTGAGTAGTTTCCGAACTACTTCTTCCGAGTTTAATGCAAAATTTGTTTCAAATTTGTTGATCCGATCTTCAATCATTCTTAACAATAGCAAAATCCGACTAACGCAAAAAGGGCTTCGTAAACAAATACAAGCTGCGCATAAACTATATCTTCTGTAGGTATCGGTGAGCAACCGACAAGTTCTTGAAGCTTTACTGTTGACATTAATGCCTTGCAGAGGTCGCTCGAACACTCTGGCGCGAAGATATAAAAGCAAGTCGGATATTTTTCGGACAGACCTCGTATAAAAATTAGGAAAGTAACCCGACGATAAAAAAGTACAAAAATTGCAACCATTTACGAGTTTGTACATAAAATCGTTTTCACGCTCCTCGCAACAACATCAAGCAGCTATCAGCTACATTGAAAACAGAAATTTCGACATATAAGTAAATGTAATTTCAATCAAGTAAATGATTTTAAAAAAATGAATTCACTAGAATATAGAAAAACTTTACTTTGTCCAAAAAAATTCTTATTTGGTTATTGATGAAGACATTTTGAACTAAGTAGAGTTTTTTTAAAGTAAAGTAAATATTTGTTTTATCCTGATAAGTATTTTTTTGCGTAAGTGAAATAAAAAAATCAATTTACTACTTCACAAAAAATATTTTTGTATACCAAATACATACATACAATTCTTAGAACGAGGGAATTTTAAATTTATTAGTATATATCTCAAAGAAATAAATATTTACATTTAATATATTCATTTCAATAAATATTATTTTAAATAACAAATTAAAAAACTGATTTACCACTTTCCAAAAAATATTTTTTTACACCAATCAGATCTTTTTTGTATTTAGGACAAAGGGATTTTAAACTAAGTTAGTACATTTCAAAGCGAGATACATATTTGCTTCATTTTAATAAATACTATTTTAAACAACAGAAATTAAAAAACGTATTTACCGCTTTCCCAAAAGTATTCTTTTATCCTAAACAAATATTTTCTTTATTTAGGATAAAGGAATTTTAAATTAAGTAAATACATTTTGATATAAAGTAAATATTTGTTCTATCCTGATTAATATTCTCTTGCATATATGATATAAAAAAATCAATTTCCAACTTCACAAAAAATATTTTCTTATACACAGAAAAGATTACTAAAACCAATTAAATAATTATGGAAACAAAGAAATTTTAATCAAATGGTCGCAATCACATATTTATTTAACTCGCAAAAATATTTATTTGTTTCGTTTCTTTGAATTAAATAAACTTACAATTACATCGAAAATTAAAATCATTTCAGTTAATAAAATATTTAATTTATAGAATACTTTATTTGATTGATAGAATATTAGGTGTAGTAAAAAGAAATCCATTATTTTTGCATTAAATTGAAGGTTTTATTTAGCATAGATAGAATGATACGATTTAGGTCAAATATGCACCGTTTTGTTTGATAACTTGTTGCCATTTTGGAGGTAATTTCATAATGCTTCTCTCGTAGAAACCCTTGTCCCTATTGTCAAAAAACTGGGACAGTTGATTTTCACAATCTTCTCTTGAAGCGACTTTTTCACCTGCAAAATCATTCGTCATAGACAGGAACAGGTGGTAATCACTTGGTGCCAGGTCCGGACTGTAAGGTGGATGCATAACAACTTCCCAACCAAGCTCCCGGAGCTTCTGGCGAGTCACTATCGATGTATGCGGCCTGGCGTTGTCCTGATGGAACACAATTCCTCTCCCATTGGCCAAAGCTGGCCGCTTCTGGGCGATTGCTTCTTTCAGACGGTCCAATTGTTGACAGTACAGGTCCGAATTAAGAGTTCGGCCGTAGGGGAGTAGCTCATAGTAGATGATTCCCTGCCAGTCCCACCAAACACACAGCAAAACCTTCCTGACTGTCAATCCTGGCTTGGCCACCGTTTGCGCCGGCTCACCGCGATTTGACCACGACTGTTGTCGCTTGACGTTGTCGTAAGTGACCCAATTTTCATCACCAGTAACCATCCGCTTCAGAAATGGATCGATATTGTTGCGATTCAGCAGCGATTCACAGATAGAAATTCGGTCCATGAGGTTTCTTTGCGATAACTCGTGTGCCACCCATACGTCGAACTTCTTTTTGTATCCAGCCTTATTTAAGTGGTTCCAAACGGTTTTTTGTGCAATGTTTAGCTCCTGGGCAATCGAAACAGTGCTTACGTGACGGTCGGACTCGACGATTTCCATTATTTCATCGACATTTTCGACAATTGGCCTTCCAGAGCGTGGTGCATCTTTGACGTCAAAATTACCGGAACGGAATCGACGAAACCAAAATTGCGCGTGATTGGCTGTTACAGTATCAGGACCATAGACACTATTCAGATTTTCAGCTGCCTGGCTTGCGTTTTTGCCTTTATCGAAGAAAAACTGTAAAATATGGCGTATTTTCTCTTTGTTGGTGTCCATCTTTGACGCGTGCTTAAAAAATACTGAGTCAAGCAATTACAAAACTGTATTATAAGCTTTTATAGTACGAAATCTTATCTTTCTAACGCCATCTAGTGTAACCCGATCGCACTTTTACAACGGGAGATACAGACTACTAAAGCTATCTATTGGCAAAATAATGGATTACTTTTTATTACACCTAATACTTAATTTGCTTGCTATAAAAAAACTTTTATTATTTAAATAAGACCTAAAATTAAAACTATCGGAGAATGTATTGAAACAATTATATCATATTTTATTTTCATAATCATAATTTAAAATTTTTATAATCATAATTTAAAATTAAAAAGATTTATTTTTGCTTACTACGGAATAATTTCCATTTTATTTCGATAATTATAACATTCAGAATCCAAGTATTTCATGTATTTTAGAAAATTTTGTTATTCTTCATCATTATAGATATTTTTGAATATTCGCAATATATTTAATTATTTATTCGCATTATCACAAATGTTATTTTACATACATTATTTTACGGAAAAAAACGCAGAAAGTTTTTTGACCCACGGCAGAATCGAACCCGGGGCCTTCGCATTATGAAGCAGGCGTCCTAAGCATTACGCTATAGACTACGCTGGTAGAAGTAAGATTTAAATTCGAGTCTTAAGTTACAGGCCAATTCATATATATATTTCATATATAAATTAAAATAAATTAAATTAAATTAAATTAAATTAAATTAAATTAAATTAAATTAAATTAAATTAAATTAAATTAAATTAAATTAAATTAAATTAAATTAAATTGAATAGAATTGAATCAAATAGAATTGAATTGAATCGAATCGATACGAATCGATGTGAATCAAATCGAATTAAATTGAATTCAATAAAATCAAATTAAATATTAAAAATTTTGAGCTCTAGCTCGAAAATATTGTTAACACTAACATCTTCTAACTAAATTCCTCGGTTATATGTGGATTCTATTTTGGACCAGGAAGGAAGAGTATCGATAATGCTCAATCAACCTACTCGAAACATCTTCTCTAACAATCTCGAGCTTTAATTCGAGCTCGATAAACCCCGCGACACACACACTACACGCACGGATAAGAATTAAGGAAACTGGTCGCATCTAGTGCAATTCATCTGTCTGTACTAAAACTTAACGTTCACAGCAAATCTACACTCGGAAACTCGCTAATATACAATTAATAGCTCTAGCTTTCTCAGCTCGCTAGACGACAAATCAAACTGCTTGAAGATTACGCGCGATCCGCCTTAAAATAAGTCGCGTAACATAAATGCGGTAAGAAGATTCTAAATATAATGGCAGCTTCACTAAAATGATTATTACGCAGACGGTTAACGCTAACTCTCCATCAGAGATGAATAGAGAGATAGCCAGAGACCCAGAAAAAAGTAAGGCAATTCCTGCGCGTCAGAAGGTGCTGCTGCCTAGTAGTCTAGCAGCCGAAGTAAACGCATGTTAGATAAAGAGAAAAAAATGTATCGTATGTTCCCTGTAAACGCACGATAATGTGCGCAAACTCCTGAAAGCGATTTTGTAGAGCCAGGAAAAATGGAATTTTTTTGTTACAAAATCGAAATTAATAGCATGATAAGTTACATTTGTAACTTGAATAAAACTTATATTCGCAAAAAATATTATAACAAAACTTATATTTGTAAAAAAATAAAGTTTCAAATTTTACAGAAAATAAATCAAAATTAATAGAATAAACGAAACTTAAATTTAAAATTTATATAAAAAATAATACCCGATACATGGTATATGACGTACTACATGGATTGATAAGTCTCAAAATTTTCCAATAGATGACGCCGCTAGGAAATGAACATCGCTCATTTCGAGAGGTTCATCTGTCACTAGTAAATGTGTGAAGTTTCATGACATTTCGTTCATTTGTTTACAAACTACAGTCGTTTAAGTTTCGCTATCTTCGCTTTCGTGAAGAAAATGGAAAAACAGGAATATCGCATCTTGATCAAACATTGTTTTTTGATGCAAGAAACTCCAGAACAATCAATAAAATGGTTGAAAAAATGTTACTCCACATCTGCTCCTTCGAGAACAACAGTTTATCGGTGGTTTAGGGAATTTAAAATGGGTCCTACAAGCACCGAAGACGCACCTCGCTCTGGAAGGCCAAAAGAGGCTACAAACGCAGAAATTGTAAAGCAAGTGCATCGAATCGTTTTGAATGATCATAAAGTGAAGTTGCGCGAGATAGCTAAGGCCGTTGGCATCTCAAAAAAACGGATAGAATATATTTGCACGATGTTTTAAACATGAAAAAGTTGGCCGCGCGATGGGTGCCGCGTTTGCTGACCGTCGACCAAAAACAGCAGCGCTTTGATGATTCAACGACCGGTTTGGCGTTGTTGCAGCGTAATCGAGCGGACTTCTTTCGACGTTTTGTGACGATGGATGAAACACGGATCCATCACCATACGCCTGAGTCCAACAGGCAGTCTGCAGAGTGGCTGAAAAGCCACGAAAGCCGACCAAAGCGGCCAAAAGACCAACGCTTGGCCGGAAAGGTTTTGGTCTCCGGTTTTGGGATGTGCATGGCATAATCTTCATCGATTACCTGCAGAAAGGAAGAACAGTTATTGGAAAGTATTATGCAGCGTTATCGGACAAACTAAACGATGAAATAAAGAAAAAACGTCCCCATATGGCGAAGAAAAAAGTTCTGCACCATCGCAATAACGCACTGTCATACACGTCCTTGAAAGCAAAGGCCAAATTGCACCAATTATGATTCAAATTGGTTGCTCAGTTACCGTGGTCTGCAGATTTGGCCCCCAGCGATTCTTATCTGTTCCCAAACCTCAAACGGTGGCTCCAGAAAAAGAGATTCACATCGAATGAAGAAGTCATCGCGGAAACCGAGGCGCATTTCAAAGGCTTGGACGTTTCGTACTGCAGAAAGGGCATCGAAATGTTGGAAAATCGCTAAACTTACAAGGCAAACACCCCAACCCGACCCTACCGATTTAAATAATTTTTGGATATGTTGTAATACTCAAAAAATTATTTAACACGTGTTTCTTTTTATCGGCTGACATCCACTTTAAAGGGTGAAATCCACCCCTGAAAACCACCTCAAAAAATCGTTATTTTAGTATATCTCTGCATCTAATAAATATTTTTAAATAAATACAACGCCAAAATATTTCTTTTAAGAAGGCGCTTCTACTGATATAACTTTAACACCAAGGGGTTGCAACCTCTTTTTCTATAGGGGTCAAAGTTCTATTTTTTTTGCTATTTTGCGATTCAAAATCTGTTAAATAAGGTCGAGTAGGTTAAAAACTGCATTTATAATAAGAAAATAAGAAATTAGAATTGACGTATTTCGAGGTTTTTAAGGAAAACATTTTTTGGGGGTGTATTACCCCTAAAAATCACCTCTACCAAATCACAAGCAGGCTAACCCACCTAACCCTGGCCACAGCGTGTCTATTAATTATTTGTTCTGTTATATGTACCATATGACAAGCGAAATATATGAGATAACCAAGCTACCCCTAACCTCTAACCCCTAAGCTCAAAAACCCAAAAAACCTCCCCTATTAAACCACAAGCAGGTAAACCCACGTAACCCTGGCCACAGCATGTTTATCTATTATTTTTTTAACTAAATATATCCTACATCACAAGCAAGCTATGTCCGCAGAAATCCGACCCTTGATCCCTAACCCGCCCAACCCCAAAAAACCTCCCCTACCAAACCACAAGCAGGCTAACCCAACTAATCCCTGCTACAGCATGTTAATTAATTATTTTTTCTGTTATTAAATATATCCCATATCACAAGCGAACTATATTAGCTAACCAAGCTACTCCTAACCCCTAACCGTTCAAAATCCAAAAAAGTACCCCTATCAAACCACAAGCAAACTAATCCATCTTATCCTGGCCCCAGCGTGTTTTTTGATGATTTTCTTTTTTTAAATAAATATATCCTACTTCATAAGCAATATATGACAGCAAACCATTGTACCCGTAACCCAATGAATCCCTAAAGAACACCCTTACCAACCCACGAGCAGGCTACCGCCCTCAACCCTGACCACAGCGGCGTTTATCGCTCATTTCTTCTTAAAATAATTGTCAAATCGAAACCTGGGATGAAAAAAGTCACGTCTAAAAATAAGTATCTAATGTAATACGTTGTCTTATTATTTTCAAATGAACTTTAGTAAAAGTTATTCTTATAAAAGACTATATTTTTGACTCATATGTAAATTAAAGTGTATTATTTGACATAGCTTTCACAGTAATGATAATCTTTAAAGAAGTGCTTGAAACATAATGACTTTTTACACCAACCACATCGTATTATTGCAAAATTCTTACATCCTTCTACTTCGCAGTTGACATTACAAGATTCTCCAAAACTAAAATCAACAGGATTATTAGTTTTATCTGGATTTTGAGTAATATAGCCGCTTATTTACCAGGAATATTTAAAAATATCCGTATATCTCGGTGAAGAAAACTGGTTATGTACCAGCGATTGTAATGTTATAATGTTATTTCTTGCATGTAAATTCAAGTCATAATCCATCAGCATTACTTGATCTGAAAATTGCCTCATGAAATTGAAGACTCTTCTTTCAATTCACAATAATAGCAATAATAAATTATGGCGCCACTTCGAAAAATATGTTTGAACTTTAAAAAATTGAGCCTGCTTCAAGATTGTTAGGGGTACCCACACAGCATGAATTAATTCTGAATTAATTCTGAATTAATTTATAATATAATAAAATTATTTCAGAATTGATTCTGTATTAATGCTATGTCCGCATTTTGATTCCTTCAGAATTAATTCATAAAATAATTATAAAATAATTCTAAAATTATTGAGGAACCATTTCATAAAATAATTCTGTAATAACATTTGAATTTTATATATATACATTTATATGTATATATATATGTATATATATGTATATATATATATGTATATATATATATATGTATATATATATGTATATACATATGTATATATATGTATATATATATATTCGAAATAATTTATTATTTGCTATTATTTTAAATTGAAAGAAGAGCCTTCAATTCTTCACCATTTAAAAAACGGAATAAGTGTTATATATTGAAATTTCAATGTATTAATTTTATATTTATTGTAATTTAGTGTAATAATATAATGTATTGTTCTGTTATTTTTCTTTTAAAGAATAATTTATAACAAAGTTTGATTAGATTACTACTATCATCATTGCTCTAATAAGAAAGTTATAATGTTTACAAAGCATACGTTATCTGCATTTTTATCTAATCCATGTTTCGAGGAAGATAATTTATTGTGTAAGCATCATTGGGGAAAATATCCGGCTTGCATTTGATAAATAATAACAGTTCAACTAAAGTGAATTATTTATTGTGCTGGATGTATAAACACATTTACAGTTTGTCAAGTAAGAGCGTGGTCGTGTTAATTTATAAAAAAATTTATTTGATGAAACTTTCATATTTATATATACATTGTACACATTACAAACAATGATGCAATTCGGTCAATAATGTGTTCAGTCACCACCGGCGTCGATAATTGCCTGGCATCTCCGAGGCATGCTTTCTACTAATTTAACGGCGTATTCTAGTGGCAAGGATCTCCAAATCCGACGAATTTCGTAAGACAACTGCTTCAAAGTGTATGTGCGTCTTCCACGAAGCTTCCGTTTAATATATGCCCACACATTTTCAATAGGGTTTGCATCGGGCGACTGCGACGGCCAATCCAATGTAACGATGCCAGATTTAGTCTTCCGCTGAGTACAGAGCTTGCTGCGGTGTTTAGGATCGTTGTCCTCCTGCAAAATCCAATCTCCATTTTTTGTGATAAACCATCGTTTGGCAGATGGCAGTAAAGCCTTTTCGTAGATTTTTATCATTTTGTCGGCATTTAGGTTGTCAGTAAAGAGGTGCAAAGTGCCGAATCCCTGCTTTGAGAAGCAGCCCCAAAGATGCACCTTTATTCCATGTTTTACGGTCCGCTGAACAAGCCTATTGGTGGAAATTGACCAGGCTCGCGTGAGGACAGAACGTGCCCATATAGAACATTCATCAGTAAAAATGATATTTTCAAAATCTCTATCAATATTCTCATGCGCCCAAGCGGGTCGCTTTGTCACATGTTTTTCAGTCAACAGAGGCTTCTTCATTGTGTTGCGCCATTTCAGATGATGAGTACGAAGATGGGTTCGGATAGTTTCGTAGGATATATCTAAACCTTTTGCCATTAATTTTGCTTGTCCTTGCCGCAGTGTTAAAGCAGGATTCCGCGAAAACAGATTCACTATTCTTTTTTCATCTTTTTTGTTCACTTTTCCTATCGAGCCACGTTCTGGTAAATCATCGACATTTTTAGCCACTTTACATCGCTGTATCCACTTCTGTACAAATGCCTTCGACTTTCTCACGTATTTAGCAGCCGCTGATTGCGACATTTTGGGACCTTTCGGGTGGATGCAAAGAAACACAGCCTCGTAGCGCGACGCGTACTTAGCACTCATGGCGTTTAACGTGATTCTCTTTCAAAAAATTAACGACAACTAAATCTTTGTTGACAATGCATTAAGGACAAAGCTTTCCTCTATCGGCTCGCGAAAGAATCAGAGCGACATCTTTCATTACCTGTCGGTGATGTCGACCACGCTCTTACTTGACAGACTGTACTTGTATTTTTATATGAAATTTTCTTAGTACAAGAATATTATAAATAAAAATAAGAAGAAAATTTTTTGATTACTACGTAAGTATTTATGTCACTTCTAACGTATAATTTTAATCATATGTTTTGATTTGTAAAACAAAATATGTATTAGACTAAGTTTTGTTTTTTAATACTTTACAAATGCGAAAAAAATATTTATTTAGTGCTTCTATTTTAGATTTAATTATGAAGGTTAATGCTTTGAACGTTTGAATTTATTATTCGCATATTTTTAAAACTTACCAATACCAAGCAGTGAGATTAATTTCCAAGAAATTGAATTATCAGGGAAGTTGAAACAAATATTAATAAATGCAGCACACGAGTTCAATGATGTGGACATGATTGTTTAAGAAACGTTGGATTTCCATGTAGAATATAAAGATGGTGATGCTCAAATAGTCGAAGATGAAATACATCACTTTCCTGATCCAGAATTTGCACCAACGATTCATTGTACAAATGATGTTGAAGAAGTATCATTTGAATATAAACATAATGCCGTAGAATATTGGAGAAGCGGAAAAAAGGGAAAAAATTTTAAATTAGAAACTGTAAGTAATAGATTAAAAAAAGTTTCACCAATAAGTCAACTTAAACGTTGGGCTAAAAAAATAAATAAAGGTGGTACTTATCGAGAAAAAATTGCCCGAATCTGCCAGTATACATTAGACAATTTCAAAGCGGCTATTGAAGCTGGTTCGATAGTGCATGACAAGAATATACGTAAATGGGCGTTACAAGCACAAAAAGAACTCGGCTCAGAAGATGTAAGATTCAAGGCTTCAGCGAATTAGGTATTAAAGTTTAAAAAAGCTCATAGAATTGTGTCCAAAAAAATAAATAAATTTATTACTAAAAAAACATTAGTAGGTGCTTCAGAGCTTCAATCTAGTGCTGAAGTTTTTGTTGCTGACGTGAAATCGTGTATACCAAGAATCGAAATAGCAAATATTTATAATTCAGATCAGAGGGGTTTCCAATTAGAAATGCATTCAGGAAGGACATTAACGATAGAAGGAGAAAAACAAGTGCAATGTTTGGTACAGTCAGTTTCATCGACAACGCACAGTTACACAATTCAACCAACTATATCAGCTACAGGGAAACTTCTATCACCACTTTTTTGAGTATTAAAAGAAAAAACTGGTGAATTCGATCCTATAGTACAATCAACTTTGATAAAACGAAATAATGTGCATGTGGAAACATCAAAATCTGGAAAATTAACTACAGCTGAGATTTATTTTATGTATAATAATGCAATAATATAAAAAAGTATTCTATAGCAACATTTTATTTATTTCTGAGCACTTCAAAACTTGGTTAAAAGAAGTATTTCATCCAAATGTTGGTCCTCAATCTATTCTTTTACTTGATTCTTGGAGTGGACATTGTGATAGAGTTATAGAGGAAACGATGCCAACGAATAAAATTGTTAACATTAAAAAAATTCCCACTGGAACGACAGGGAAAATCTAACCTCTCGATGCATATAATTTTAGGGTTTGGAAAAATTTCGTGAGGCAATTTTCAGATCAAGTAATGCTGATGGATTATAACTTGAATCCACATGTAAGAAATTACATTATAACATTACAATCGCTAGTACATAACCAATTTTCTTCACCGAGACATACGGATATTTTTAAATATTTCTGGTATAAAAGCGGCTATATTACTCAAAAACCAGATAAAACTGATAATCCTGTTGATTTTAGTTTTGGAGAATCTTGTAATGTCAACTGCGAAGTAGAAGGATGTAAGAATGTTGCAATAATACGATGTGGTTGGTGTAAAAAGTCATTATGTTTCAAGCACTTCTTTGAAGATTATCATTACTGTGAAAGCTATGTCAAATTATACATTTTAATTTACATATGAGTTAAAAATATAGTCTTTTATAAGAATAACTTTTACTAAAGTTCATTTGAAAATAATAAGACAACGTATTACATTAGATACTTATTTTTAGACGTGACTTTTTTCATCCCAGGTTTCGATTTGACAATTATTTTAAGAAGAAATGAGCGATCAACGCCGCTGTGGTCAGGGTTGAGGGCGGTATCCTGCTCGTGGGTTGGTAAGGGTGTTCTTTAGGGATTCATTGGGTTACGGGTACAATGGTTTGCTGTCATATATTGCTTATGAAGTAGGATATATTTATTTAAAAAAAGAAAATCATCAAAAAACACGCTGGGGCCAGGATAAGATGGATTAGCTTTCTTGTGGTTTGATAGGGGTAGTTTTTTGGATTTTGAACGGTTAGGGGTTAGGAGTGGCTTGGTTAGCTAATATAGTTCGCTTGTGATATGGGATATATGTAATAACAGAAAAAATAATTAATTAACATGCTGTTATATCAGTAGAAGCGCCTACTTATAAGAAATATTTTGGTGATGTATTTATTCAAAAATATTCATTAGATGCAGAGATATATTAAAAAAACGATTTTTCGAGGTGGTTTTTAGGGGTAGATTTCACCCTTCAAAAGTGGATGTCAGCCGATAAAAAAAAACACATGTCGAATATTTTTTTGAGTATTACAACATATCCAAAAATTATTAAAATCGGTGGGGTCGGGTTGGGATGGTTCCCTTGTTAGTGTATCGCCTTTGAAGGCAATTATGTTGAGGAATAAATACAACATTGCCCAAAAAACGCTTGTTTTCATTAGAAATCCCGGGGCTTTTCAGCCCGTGTAGTATAATCATATCATGTAAATAATAAATGATTATCACTTCGAAATAATTATTTAACCTATAATTATGTCATAAGACCACTAAATAAAACAAAATAAACTGTTAAAATTAGGAGTTGAGTTTAAAACAGAACAGAAAAAAATCAAAACGAAATCCACTAAATGACATTTTACCCAAAAATTTTATTTAAATGGAATTTTACTACTTCTCGAATTATCACACATCTATACTGTGACATGTGACCCGTAGAGGTTAGGCCACCTGCCATGCGGTGCGAGGTAGAGTTCGCGGCGTGACTGCACACGGCGCCATCGATCAAGCGATCGATGGCGCTACGCGGGAAAAGAGGATAGGCGCGATGCGAGAGGGGAAGGAGGAGAACCTTCTTCTCTTCCGAACCGCCAAGCTGCATAGACGCCGTTTTCGATGGAGAGAAAATTCCGACGCTACGAGAGAGAGAGGGAAAGAGAGAGAGAGAGAGAGAGAATGAGAGAGAGAGAGAGCGAAGGATCACTTAGCGTAAATTCACACATTCACGTTAGTCTATAAGTGTGTGTGTATAGACGCGCGAGAGACTACACGCGTGTAGTCTCTCGGTTGGCCGTGAAGCCGCGACCAACCGTCAGTGAGCGCGCCAAAGAGCAAGGCTGACTCACGCGTCTAATACCAGCCTGAGTGTATTCGAACTGGTTCACACGTCTTGCTGTGTTCACGAGTGTACGGCGCACATGCGCAGTGCGCGCCTAGCGAATTAGTATTGCTCTTCAAGCAATACTAATTACGATAACCGTCAATAAGCCTCAACGCGATAAATAAGCAACTTTTGTATCGTTTTTATTAATATTAAGCAATTAATAAGTTACCAGAGCAGAACAGGTGCGCGTTATTTATCGCCTTTTCTATCGAGCTTCCCTGTCCCAAATACCGCTGCTTCCGCGGGCGTGCCAACCGACTGTTGGCACGCATACTGAGCAGCCGAGCCTGGTGGAAGCAGCACCGGCAGTGGGGCCTTAGGGTAAGGCCCCGCACACGTAAGTAAAGCAGACCGGCATTGCACGAGAGTGTCAATGTACCGACGGCTAACGTCCGTCGACACTCGAGGCCGCATCGGTGGACCTAGCAACCTGTCAGGCCCAAAACCGAGGCCGGCAACAGTGCGTACGTGCGAGGGAGAATCTCGCACGTGCATCCCAATTAACCCGTTACAATACACAACATACGTAATTGTTGCATTAACTTATTTTGTTTCACTTGCTTATTCTTTCTAATTTCAACTGCTTATTTTGTTTAATTAGCGGTCTTCTGACGCATTGAAGAGTAAGAAAATAATTTAGAATTAATATATTAATTTTTTTAAAGAATAGATTGTTGTGTCAGAGTTTTCTTTATATCAATTATTTAAATTTAAATTTAATTTTTATTTATTTAAGGGGGGAAATCACAGTAAAATTTTCAATTTTTCGAAATAAATTTTTTTCGCCTAAAAGGTGCTTTAGGGTCTTAAAAATAATATACCAAATGATGGAACACGGCAAAAGTGTCCGAGTGCCCAAATTTTTCATTCTGCGGTAACGCCACTCAGGTATGCTTCTCAGTACTTAAAACTTTAAACGCGTTTTTCTCGAAACCACTTTTTTTGAGCTCGCCAAAGACATAACTCGAGCAAATCTTTACCGATCGACTTTAAATTTTGACAGTAGCTTCGAAATATCTTTCTCCACGGAGCTACGTAAGATTTTTTATTTTATATGGCTTAGTTTTTTTTATCAAAGATTTGATGGCGTTTTTTTTTTGTTAAAAATTTAACTTTATTTTCAAACATGCACTATTTTGTGAAAAATCAATACATCAAAAAACTCCTACGTAGCTCGCTAGCTGTTGTTATATGAAAACTAAAAAATTTTGGTTTTTTCTTCCAGGTCAAAAATTAAGGAGTCTACGTCTTCGGCCATTGACACGCTTTCAAAAATAGGCGCCTTGGGGCATATGCTGCGCAGCCGCCATTTTTAAATATTTTTTATTAAAAAAATTACATTTTGTACTTTTTTAGTATTGCTATAAAACCTACTTTACAGATTTTAGATTGATACTTTTATTCAGCCAAAATTAATTCCCGAAAATATGCCTATTTTTTTGTGTGCTACTGTGATTTCCCCCCTTAATTTATAAATGTAAGTTTTATTTTTTACGTTTTTATTAGATTTTTTTATCTTTAAAATTTTTTATTTTTTAAAGGGTCATTTCATTATTTACAAAATTATTTAAAATTATTTTTTTTTAATTATTGCTATATATACAGTCTGTCAAGTAAGAGCGTGGTCGACTTCACCGACAGGTAACGAAAGATGTCGCTCTAATTCTTTCGCGAGCCGATAGAGGAAAGCTTTATCCTTGATGCATTGTCAACAAAGATTCAGTTGTCGTTGATCTTTTGAAAGAGAATGACGTTAAACGCCATGAGTGCTAAGTACGCGTCGCGCTACGAGGCTGTGTTCCTTTGCATCCACCCGAAAGGTTCCAAAATGTCGCAATCAGCGGCTGCTAAATATATGAGAAAGTCGAAGGCATTTGTACAGAAGTGGATACAGCGATATAAAGTAGCTAAAAATGTCGATAATTTACCAGAACGTGGCTCGATAGGAAAAGTGAACAAAAAAGATGAAAAAAGAATAGTGAATCTGTTTTCGCGGAATCCTGCTTTAACACTGTGGCAAGGACAAGCAAAATTAATGGCAAAAGGTTTAGATATATCCTACAAAACTATCCGAACCCATCTTCGTACTCATCATCTGAAATGGCGCAACACAATGAAGAACCCTCTGTTGACTGAAAAACATGTGACAAAGCGACTCGCTTGGGCGCATGAAAATATTGATAGAGATTTTGAAAATGTCATTTTTACTGATGAATGTTCTATATGGGCACGTTCTGTCCTCACGCGAGCCTGGTCAACTTCCACCAATAGGCTTGTTCAGAGGACCGTAAAAAATGGAATAAAGGTGCATCTTTGGGGCTGCTTCCCAAAGCAGGGATTCGGCACTTTGCACCTCTTTACTGACAACCTAAATGCCGAGAAAATGATAAAAATCTACAAAAAGGCTTTACTGCCATCTGCCAAACGATGGTTCATCACAAAAAATGAAGATTGGATTTTGCAGGAGGACAACGATCCTAAACACCGCAGCAAGCTCTGTACTCAGCGGAAGACTCAATCTGGCATCGTTACATTGGATTGGCCGTCGCAGTCACCCGATGCGAACCCTATTGAAAATGTGTGGGCATATATTAAAGTTGTCTTACGAAATTCGTCGGATCTGGAGATCCTTGCCACTAGAATACGCCGTCAAATTAGTAGAAAGCATGCCTCGGAGATGCCAGGCAATTATCGACGCCGGTGGTGACTGGACACATTATTGACCAAATTGCATCATTGTTTGTAATGTGTACAATGTATATATAAATATGAAAGTTTCATCAAATAAATTTTTTTATAAATTAACACGACAACGCTCTTACTTGACAGACTGTAATACCATATTTCAATTGCAAATTAAGAAACAATTTCCCCTAAATTAAATTTAAACAGTACAGCCTTATCGATGAAAAAAACCTACGTCGATTTAGAAAAAAGCTCAGAACTTTTAAGCAGCCGAGCAGATGTTCGAAAGCCCGATCGTACGTTTTATAAGGATTACATAGTAACATTCAAGTACAATAAATTTATCGATTTTTAAACTGAAAACCAAATAAAATGTTGCTCAAAATAAAGCTTTTTACCCTAGGCAAAAATAATGTCAAAAAAAAAAAAAACAATGATTTTTTATGAACAGAAAATCAAAGTATATGCGTTACATCGAAAAACCCTGAGGATAAAATTTTCAAATTGCAAATGTTTTTGTTTTAAATAAACAAACCAAATAATAAGCTGTATACCATATAACGTCAAGGATAAAAGATTTTTATTGCAAAAGTCTTTATTATAAATAAAACAAACAAACCGAACACTAAATAATCATGGAAACGAAAGTTTTATATTGCAAATGCTTTGTTATAAATAAATTTATCCAGCTGTAAACTTTACACCTAAAACCCCTGAGGAGAAAAGTTTCAAATTGCAAAAGATTTTGTTACAAATAAAAAAAAAACGAACCATAAGCTTTACAATAAATAACTCTGGGTATGAAAGTTTTATATTGCAAAAGCTTTTTTTCATATAAATCAATCCTACCATTAGCTCCACACCTAATAACTCTGGGAACGGAAGTTTTAAACTTTAAACGCTTTGTTATAAATAAATTAATATAACCATAAGGTTCTACACCTAAAAACCCTCGGGAAAAAAGTTTCAAATTGCAAGAGATTTTGTTATGAATAAAAAAAAATGAACCATAAGCGCTACACTAAATAACGCTGGGGCCGAAAGTTTTATATTGCGAATGCATTGTTATAAATAAATTAATCATACCGTAAGCTCTACAACTAAAAACCCTGTGAAGAAAAGTTTCAAATAGCAAAAGATTTTTCCCAGGATTTTTAAGTGTAGAGCTTATGGCTTGATTAATTTATTTATAACGAAGCGTTTACAATTTCAAACTTTTGTTTCCACGGTTCTAAGGTGTAGAGCTTACGTTTTTGCAATTCGAAACTTTTCTCCACAAGGTTTTTAGGTGTAGAGCTTACGTTCTGATTAATTAATTTATAACAATGCATTCGCAATATAAAACTATTGACACCAGGGTTATTTAGTGTAGATTTTTGGTTCATTTTTATTTTGTTGAAAACAAAGTCTTTTGCTATTTGAAACTTTTCTCCAAAGGGTTCTTGGGTGTAGAGCTTACGGTATGATTAATTTATTTATAACAATGCATTTGCAATATAAGACTTTCGTCCCCAGAGTTATTTAATGTAGAGCTTATGGTATTTTATTTATAACAAAATCTCTTGCAATTTGAAAGTTTTCTCTCTAAAGTTTTTAAGTGTAGAACCTTATGGCTTTATTAATTTATTTATAACAAAGAGTATAAAGTTTAAAACTTTTGTTCCCAGGGTTATTAGGCGTAGAGCTAACGGTTTGATTAATTTACACATAAAAAGGCTATTGCAATATAAAACCTTTTTCCCCAGGGTTATTTATTGTAAAGCTTATGATTCGTTTTTTTATTTGTAACATAGTCTTTTGCAATTTGAAACTAAAAAAAAAAAATTATTTTTCTCTCTTTGACATTTTTTTTGCTAGGGTAAAAGACTTTATTATGATAGCCACATTTTTTTGGTTTTAAGTTTAAAAAATCGATATTTTTATTTTACTCGAATGTTACTCTGTAATCCTTATAAAACGTATAATCGGGCTTTCAAACATCTGCCCAGCTGCTTAAAAGTTCTGAGCTTTTTTCTGAATCGACGTAGGTTTTTTTTATCGATAAGGCTATACTGTTTAAATTTAATTAAGGGGAAATTTGGTTCCTAATTTGCAATTAAAATATGGTATTATAATTAACAATAATGGAAAAAAAATAATTTTAAATAATTTTGTAAATAATGAAACGACCCTTTAACCCCTTTCGGCCCAGAATGCCACTCGGGACATATCGCTCTTCGAGGCTCTATAACTAAGGCTATTCGCGTTGAAAAAAATTGAATAGTACATATTCTTATAGTTTAAGGTTCGTCCTTTCCGATGATGAACTCGAAATTTCTCTAAAATGTTATTAACTATAAGAAAATTCAGTTTTAATAAAAGAAATCATGATTATTTCACACTTTTTTCAAATCAAATTTTGAAGGTGTTTCCGGTCTGCAATGTACCTGGAACCTCAATAACTCGTGAAATAAATGTCTAAGCTTTAAAAATACGTGATTTAGATATCGATTTTTTGCCTTAGTGTTTTCAAAATGGCGTCCGGGATTTATCCTTTCGAAAACGCTCCAAATGTTGCTTAGAAAGTCGCATTCGAACGTGTTTTTGTTCCATTGTGAGCGAATGCGGCACTCATTGTGCACAGAGCTTTCTGAAACCCAAAACTTCATTTAAAATATGACTCACACTGCCTAATGAGATGTCTAGGGCCTCTGCTAAATCTCTCTCGGTCAATCGACGATTTTCCAAAACCATATTCTGTACTTTTGCTATGAATGCTGGTGTTGATGCACTTCTTGGACGTCCTGAGCGTGGATCGTCTTCAACGCTTTTTCGACCACGTCTAAACTCTAAAACCCATCGATGCACTGTTGGAAATGAAGGAGCAGATTTCTTTAACACTTTCACCATTTTTGTATGAATTTCCGTTGCTGATAAACCTTCCAAAACAAAGAATTTTATTACTGCACGATATTCGGTTTTTTCCATTGTAAAAAAAATACACTGACACGTCAACTTCAAATGGCTTGTAAACAAACAATGAATTGACAGAGTGGAATAAAACTTTGGGTATGTTTATATGAAAGATAAAATATTAAAATAGTGTAAAAATTTTGGTTCTTCTACTACTAATCTATAGATGTCGCTTTCAAAACTTTTTGAACAACCTAGTAATAAGTAAATTTGTATATTTCAAACTTATTGAAACGAGTAAATATGCTCTTCTTTATTTTTATTTTTAAGTATAGTTTTTTTTTATTTTAATTTTTAAATTCAAGTATATGAATTATTTATTTCTGAGAAGTTGATTTACTTACTATATTGCTATTCGATGTTAATTATAATCTATTGGCTGTACAACTTTGCTTCCGCCGTTTTGCAATAGATGGCTGTAGCGGTAAGTGGTAGTTGAAATAAATAGATCATAGATGTCATACAATAAGCTTAGGTGTTTGTATATATAACGCCATCGAAATATTAGTCGATTTGTGTCTGCATGATAAAGTTATTCTCGATTAAACATGTCAGCTTACGAGCCACATTCTCGTCATTTGCGGGAGGTTTTAATTTTCTGCTTTAATATGAAGAAATCTGCGACTGAGGCTCATCGAATGCTCTCAAATACCTATGGTGAGGCCACTATTAGTGAAAGAACGTGCCGAGAGTGATTTCAACGCTTCAAGAACGGCGATTTTAACGTCGAAGACCAGCATGGCGGTGGAAGAAAGAAGATTTTCGAAGATGCAGAATTGGAGGCATTATTTGATCAAGACTCGTGTCAAACGCAACAAGAATTGGCAGGATCATTGGGAGTGACGCAACAAGCCATTTCAAAACGCCTGAGAGTCATGGGAATGATTCAGAAATAAGGAAATTGGGTGCCGTACGAGTTGAAGCCGAGAGATGTTAAACGGCGTTTGTGTGTTTGTGAACAGCTGCTCGCAAGGCAAAGACGGAAGGGATTTCTGCATCGCATTGTGACTGGGGACGAAAAATGGGTTCACTACGATAATCCCAAGCGCAGAAAATCATGAGGATATCAAAATGGCCTTGAAAGGACGATTTTTTGAAGATATACCGAGCATTCAAGCGGCTTGCACCAAGCGTCTCACAGCGATAACTTCAGAGGAGTACCAGAGAGCCTTCGAATCACTCATGGAGCGTTCAAATGAGTGTATATCTAGGGAAGGGGACTATGTTAAAAGTTAACTGGAATAAATTTCTTTAGATGTAATTTTCGATTTTTTATTTCAAAAGTTCGGGAACTTTTCCGACATACTGTGTATATGTATACATGGTGTCACGAAAGTTCCGGCATAGCTGTATATTTCCTAAGGTGGGGTATTTCGGTAAATTCTCAAGGTCAATCCTTAAGTAACTCTCAACGAGGAATCCAATGATAATCTCTATTTCGATCTTGACGATGTCCTTTGAGGTTAAAATAGAGTTTACCATTGAATTCCTCGTTGAGATTTTCTTAAGGATTGATCTTGACCATTTTTCGAAATACCCTACCTTAGAAAATATTCAACCGTTCCGGGACTTTTGTGACATCCTCTATATATATATACTATTTTATAAATTAAAATAAATTAATGTACATATTATTTATTGGTTTTTAAATAATACTAGCCGATCATGATATGTTCTAATTCGCTGTACTATATCATTCGATGATTTTGCTTCGTGATGAAGTTTTATATTAAAATATTCATTTAATATTATATTTATCAAATCCAATTTAACGTCTATTTAACGCCTATTTGTTATGGTTACTTATATTATGATGTCCTTTTTACGTAGTCAGTCGCTCCCCCCACCAACCTTCACGTTAAAGAGAGACACAACGCCTCTCGCTGTTGTTTTCTCGCTCTAATGTTGTCTTCGAAACCTCTTACAGTGCGCGCAGTCTAGTATATAAGTCTATGGTAGTAAGTCTTTCGCGCAAGAAAGTGCTGCCTCTTACGGACGAGCGGTCAAACTATACACAAGTAGCTGTTCGAGCGAATAGGGAGAGGAGAGCATATACACAAGTTCGGTGCAAACGTACTTACCGAATTGATATACACAAGTTCAAGTGCATAATATCTGTGTAGTAACGAGCACAAGCTTAAGGGGAGGTTCTCATCTAGCGACCCAAAAATTACGTGATTTTCGCGATTTTTTTTCTCGTGCAAGAAAATAAATAAAGTAGTCAAGTTTTTGGTGCTTATTAAGTATGTTATAAACTACTTTTACAAATTCTTCTAAATAAAAATATCTAATAGTTTATTAGTTATATGCATTGAAAAATAGTCATCGAAAAAAAAGACATCTCCACGGGCGGCAAGGTAACTCATCCAATTTTTGTCTGAAATCAAAAAATCAAAATTTGTTATAAACTAGAAGACATTTGCTGGATCTCGAACTAAAATCACGAAGAAAAGTTAAAAATTAACAAAATGGCGGACTTGCAAAAAAAAAAATATTTTTTTGCACTTTTTTTTACTCTAAAAAGTGCAATAACAATAAAAATAATCATTGTAAAAATATGATTTTAGTTCAAGATCCAGAAAATTTAATTACCTCTAAAATAAAAAATTCATCTCGATATCTATAACAGTTTTTGAGATATCTTGCCGCCCGTCTCATAAAACATGGTTTCGAGAAAAACGCGTTTAAAGTTTTAGTACGCGATTTTTTTGACTTAATGACAAAATAACGTACCTCTCGGCTAATCAGCGATACCAGCCCCATACATTAAGCCTTCCTCGGTCTCATATAACTGATTCACTTGCTCGTTCAGCTTTTTTTGATTGTGCAGCTGATCTTGCGGCATCGGACATATTTAACTCAGCATTAGAAACTCGCTTCTCCTCGGCTGTTTGACAAAAGTTGAATATTTGATGACCAATGTTAATTCCCAACAACTTCATTATTTGTAGGATAGTCGTGTACCCTTCATTAAAGAGTGAACAACCGATGTATGCGGCAATTTCCACAGTTTTGGCATCACAGTGTAAATGTTTCGGCGCTAATTTCCATATACAAGCGTTAACTGACTCATTCGAGTTTTGGGTGTTACCGCCGGTACATCGCTCTAATAGATCGTCTGATGATAAGGCTTCCAATACAGGTTTAATAGCATGTTGTACTTTGTCTAATACAGCAGGTTTGTGCTTGAATGATGTTAGATTGTTATAAACCTCGGCAACGCGCCACTTGCACCACCTGTCTTTGCCTTCAGGACAGTACATATGCTGAGGATTTTTATTCGTCGAGATACTATGATAATAGATAGCCCATATAGTATTTTTCATATCTGTTACTGAATTAGGGTATCTTCTAATCGCTAATCCATAATACATAGTAAGGGACGGGGCATTATCATGCAACAAACGCCAGCTGCCTTTTTCACTGTATTGTGGCCGCACACGACGAATACGGCTGAGCAAACGCTTTATAACACCAAGATAAAACACAGCAGTAATCGTTTGACCAGGTGGAACGAATTCACGATGAATAATACCCTCCGAACCGTAGAAGCAAATCAACATTGTCTTTACTTTTGACTTTTCAAGACGACTTTTTTTCGGATTGGGCTCGGTTGGGTGCTTCCATTCAGCACTTTGACGCTTGGTTTCGGGATCATATTAAAAACACCATGTCTCGTCACAAGTCACAATTGTATATTTCAAGTTTGGGTCCTTTTTTGACTTTTTAATCAAATCCTTACAATGTTGAATTCGGAGCAATTTTTCGTAGTCGGTCAATATTTGTGGAACAAAGCGTGCACACACCTTCCGTAGATTCAAATGATCGGTTAAAATGCAATGAATTGAATTTTTGGACATATTTAATTCCATTTCCATGTATTGCAATGAAGATTTTGGCTTATTTTTTATAAATTCACGCACTTTTTCAATGTTACTTTGAGTAACCACGGTATTCGAAGGACCTGGATGTTCGTCGTCCTGAATGTCTTCACGACCTTCCTGGAACCGCTTATACCATTCATACACTCTGATACGAGATAGACAATTATCGCCATAAACTTGTTTCAGCAAATTATGCGTCTCAGTAAAGGATTTACCGAGTTTAAAACAGAACTTAATATTTGCTCTTTGTTCGAAGATCATTTTTCGACCGATGCCACAAACACACTGTCACTTTGAGCACGATATTTTGGTTTCCATTGAACCAAATGTCATACAATTTTGACAGGATGTCAGTAAAGAATGGACCTTTCCATTGCTAACATCCACCAATAGGTGGCGCCAATATAAATCGATGTTTTGAAAAAGTTCCGTTTTCTATGGGACACGCTGTGTAAAACGATTCTTTCAACAGTAAAATAGTTATTGAAAATTATTTTTGACCCTTAAACATGTCGAGAGATTGCTAAGCAATGTAAATTAATAGTTTTAATTAGCAAACCTGAAAGAAAAAAACAAAATAATAAAATTTTTAATCAAAGTATTATTTAATTAAAATTTTTTACTTCTCGATATTAGAATTTCATTAGTTTAAACAACTACATATTAAATACTGAACTAAATATTGAAAAAAAAAAAAAAAAATTTACCACAAGGATTCGATCTCGAATCTTAGGGGTAGAAGGAAATAACACGTCGTTCAATAAGTCCCGAGACTAACCCAGAAATGGTGCCAGTAGTACCAAACTGGCCACGTTTCCATAGAGTGCGAACCTTTACATGAAACGTGTAAAAATTTCACGTCGATCGGATCACAGACAGTAGAGTTATCGAGGTTAGAGTAAAGTTACTTTGTAATTTGTTTGAAAAATGGAAAAAAGCGAGTTTCGCGTGTTGATAAAACATTGTTTTTTAATGGGTAAAAACACCGTAGAAGCCCAGCAATGGCTTGAAAAACATTACCCGGACTCCTCTCCATCCAAACCAACGATTTGTCGTTGGTATGCTGAGTTTAAACGTGGTCGTACGGACACAGACGATGCGGAACATTCGGGTAGGCCATTGGAAGCCGTTACACAGGAAAATGTGAGTGAAGTGTTAAAAATTGTAATGAAAAATCGCAAAGTGAAGGTCCGTGAGATTGCAGAAATGACACAAATATCATCTGGAAGCGTATTTATAATCCTTCATGAAAAATTGAGCATAAAAAAGGTTTTTTCCAAGTGGGTGCCGCGATTGCTTTCAGTGGAACAAAAACAGCAACGAGTCGACGATTCAGAAAGCTGTTTATCGCTATTTACTCGCAATAAAAAGGATTTCCTGCGTCGATACGTGACCATGGATGAAACATGGATACATCATTTTACTCCGGAGTCGAATCGGCAATTATCTGAGTGGCGCATGGCTGGCGAAAGCCGCCCAAAGCGTCCAAAAACGCAGCAGTCTGCTGGCAAAGTCATGGCGTCTGTTTTTTGGGATACACATGGCGTGATTTTCATTGACTACCTGGAAAAAGGTGAATCGATCAACAGTGATTATTATATGGACTTGTTGATACGTTTGAAGGAGGAGATCGCAGCAAAACGACCGCACATGAAGAAGAAAAGAATCCTTTTTCACCAAGACAATGCAGCATGCCACAAGTCCATGAAAACAATGGCAAAATCGAACGAATTGGGCTTCGATTCGCTTCCCCACCCCCCTTATTCGCCAGATTTAGCCCCCAGCGACTACTGGCTCTTCGCTGATCTCAAAAAAATGCTCCAGGGAAAAACATTTGGCTCGAATGAGGAGGTCATTGCCGAGACTGAAGCCTATTTTGAAGCAAAGGATAAATCCTTCTATAAACATAGTATAGAATCGTTGGAAAGGCGTTAGAAAGATTGTATCACTCTAAAAGGAGATTATATTGATGAATAAAAATGATTTTTGAAAAAAAATGTTGTTTTCGTTGTTAGTCTCGGGGCTTACTGAACGATGTGTTAACTGAATCCGCATAGCTAGCGAAAAAAGTTACTATCTCATTTCAAAAATTGACATGGCCTTATCTGATTTTCCGTAACGTAACTTAGTG
Organism: Chalcis sispes; assembly: GCA_949987625.1. NCBI lineage: Eukaryota > Metazoa > Arthropoda > Insecta > Hymenoptera > Chalcididae > Chalcis > Chalcis sispes. The sequence continues at coordinate 24,661,443 of OX465095.1, read as the reverse complement.
AATAATTATTAAGTTAATTGCTAATTATTTGTAATTCAATTATAATAGTCAACTAATAAAATACCAACATGAAAACTCTATTCACTTTAGCTATTTTGAAATTAATTGTAATTACTTTTTATTGAATATTTTAATAAATAAAATGGAGTTTTATACGCAAGTACATTACACATTGCAGCCAAAAAAATAATTTAATCAATAATTATTTAAAAATAGTAATAAAATATTATTTATGTGATACGCTTATATTATATGTCGGTATATTTTTAATATAAATTTCAAATTTAAGTTTATTTTTTAAGTACTTAATTAAAAAATTAATATTTCATTTTTTACTTTTTAGAGAATTCTTTTATTATTAAAATTTTTTATTAACGTTCCATTTTTTCTTTATTTTCATGTCAAATAGAAGTTTTGTTTTATTTTAATTTTGTTGTCGGGAGTTTCTGTTCATATCGAATAAAAGTTTTTATATTGGTTTTGATTTCGTAAAAAAAATCTCAATTTTCGTGGTCTATTAAAACGCTCTTCTGAGTCTGCGCACATTTGCTGCGTTTACACGAAATGTGCGTGTAAACTTTCCTTCTCTTTCTATCATGCGCGCAAACGTTCCCTCTCTTTCTATTATACGCGTAAACGCTTCCTCTCTTTCTATCATAGGTAGCGTAAATTTTCCCTCTCTTTCTGTCATGCGCGCAAACATTCCCTCTCTTTCTATCATTCGCGTAAACGTTCCCTCTCTTTATATTATGCGCGTAAACGTTCCCTCTCTTTCTATCATGCGCATAAATGTTTCCTCTCTTTCTAATGTGCGCGTCGGTTTGCTGCTAGACCGTAAGGCGGCAGCAGCTTCTGTCGCACAAAAGTTTCCTCGTATTTTCACTATGTCTCTGGCAATCTCTCTATTCATCTCTGCTGCTGCTCGGGCATCGTTACTTTCTGCTTCACTTACAATTAGTCCTGATGCAGTATGAATCATTGAGATAATATACATAAAGTGAGTGAGGTATGGGAACTCGTGTAAGTGGAAATGTCTTACTCAAAGAAAGAGAAAGAGAATCGGAGACCCCTTTTTCTTTCTCTGTTTACTCGCTTTTGATTGGTTATTGACGACTAGCACTGCTGTGAGAGGGGAAAATCCCGTGAGCTCCAAAGATCATTCTGCAATCAGCTTAACATATGTATAATTCACATATCTATTTATTTTGAGCATAAAGAAACACAACAAATAAACGAAAATGACAATATATTGCATTTTATGCAAGAAAAAGCGTATTGCTTTCGACAATACTATAAAAAATTTAATAATACTATAAAAAATTTAGTTACTCATTTTTTTAATTAATTTTGCTTATCCTATTGTAAATTTATACGAATTTTAGCAAAAAAAATTCAATATTATTTTTGTCTGAAATGAAAAGAATACCAAATATATTTTAATTTTGAATTGTGGAGGCTTCTACATAATTCTGTATAGTTGTTCGAAAAAAATTTTATTTCTTTCAAATTTTCGTTATTACAATATAAGATAATAAAGGTGGAAATTAAAAAAAAAAATTAAAAAATAAAATTTCTTTTATTTCTTTCTAACATACAATACATAATTTCTTTCTATCACGTTTGGCCTCGTTCTAGCTCTAATAAAGATTTAAATTTGTAGAGAAAATATTGCATAATTAATTTTGAAAACATTATTGAATTCAACCCCAAAATGTCGGGTCCTAAAACAAAGTGTTTTGTTTGTCCGGATAAAACTGCAACTTTGGATGGTAGCAACTCTAAACAATGTCAACAGTGTAAAAAAAGATTCCATCCATCTTGTGCTAGTCGCGTAGTTGACAAAACACGACCTGGTTGTTTTTCGGCGTTTTGTGGCTTGAAGAAGACGAAGCTTCAAGTTAAACGTAATAGTGCCAATAGTAATGTGTCTGATTTTGATTTGGATGATGAAAGTGATAAATTAGACGAAAATTCTAAAGTGCTCTTAAATATACTTGATAAACGTTTTCATAAAATAAATAAAAACATAAGTGATGCATTGGGTCATATAAATGACATTCAAAATCGCGTGGTTGATTTGGAAGAAAGGTTTGATGTGCTTGAAAAGATATTTCAATATAACACTGAATTTATTATTAGTGAAATACAAGATAGACACTCAAGAGAAAAAAATCTTATTATTTATAATTTGCAAGATTCCCCAAATGCTGCTACGAGTGATTTGAATACAGTTAAAGAATTGCTAAACAAATGCAGTGAAGCTTTGCCATTCGATTTCAATGATATATCTATTCAACGTTTGGGAAATAAGTTCAACAAAGATAAAAATAGACCGCTTAAAATTACTGTTCCCAATATTCGGCATGTGCATTGGATTTTCTCTCAAAAAAAGTTGATAGTGGGTAACTTGAAGTTATCTTTATCAGGTGATCTAACAAAACAACAACGGGCTTATCGTCGTTCTGTTATATCGGAACTTAAGAAGCGTGTTAGGGATGGTGAAACTAACCTTGTACTTAAGTATGAGAAAGGTATTCCTGTTATTGCACAGAAGGTGGTAAATCCACATAATGTAAATAATGTCAGAGGTGACTCGGCTTAGAGATACGCAGCTCCATATATGTTTAAAATTTTTTATCAAAACATTCACAGTATTGCTGGCCGTTTAAATACATTTAATGCCTATGTAAACTCACTGGAAATATTTGACTGTATCGCTCTCACCGAAACATGGCTTTTAGATAGCATTAATAACAATGAAATTCAATTATGTAATTATAATATTATCCGGTGTGATCGGTCTTTGTTTACAAGTGAAAAGAAATCAGGTGGTGAGGTGATGCTCGCTATTAACAAGTGCTACAAATATAAAATTATTTCTTTGTGTAAAAATTCTTTTGAATTGATTTTAGTTGAATTGTTTATTGGAAATACTACAGTTATAGTTGAAGTTTGCTATATAGTACCTACCACAGATAGCAGTACTTACATCTTGTAAGTTGTATTCAAGATTCGTTAAGTAATGCATCATTAAGGGGAGGTTCTCATCAAGCACGACCAAAAAATCGATTTTTTTTTTTTTTTTTTTTTGCTTAAAAAGTTGGCAAATGTCTCGTAGAATACGTTCGTGAAACCCGTTTTGCCAAATTCAATTTATTTTTAAAGTTATAGTCAAAAAACCGAAGTCGTCTTTTTACGCGAAAATCGAATTTTTGCGGTAGTGCGTATTAATTTGCGTTTCGGTATTAATTTTGAATTTCCCACACTTTTGTGACCATGGCATGGTATTTATATGTATTTCTAGCAACCTCGAATGCCTCTAGATGTCTATACATATATATACACACATACACACACATATATACATGTTGTATTCTGAAATCGACCGTAACTTCAGTATAAGGTTAGTCGCCCACGTGCTCTAAAGTACAAAGTTTTATTGTGTTAAATATATTCTAAAAAATGCCTAACTTACAAAAAAAAAAATACGAAAGGAAGCAATCCAACTAGAAAAAGTAAAAGAAGGTTTAGTGGTAACCGCTATACTGTAGAATGTGACACAGACTTCGTTAGTACATCGGCGAAAAAATTAAAAAGTGCGGATTACGATGATATCATCATAGATTCCGATGCGAGCTATGTTATATTACATTTTCAACTAATGTTTTCATTCATTAGTACATTTGTAAAGTGCAAAGATTGTAATAGTAAAGTGAAATTTAAAAAAACAATTGGTGCTGGCATCGCTTTTAAATTAGTTGCCGAGTGCTCTTGCTCACAGCGAACGTGTGATTCAAATCCAATTGTTAATCGTTTTTCTGAAATAAACAGACGCTTAATGCTTGCCGTTCGACTGATGGGAGGAGGTCTTCAAAATTTGAAAATGCTATGTTCTGTTTTGGATCTAACACATTCGTTTAGTAATAATATTTACTATACTTTCATTCAAAATTTACACACGGCAACAAAAGTTTTGTTTGAATTTAATCAAAAAAAAGCTGCAAATGAAGAGATACGTGAAAATACAGCAAATGGAAACGAGCCTAAAAATTTAACTGTTTCGGGAGATGGCTCGTGGAAAAAAGGGGTTTTCGTCGTTCTTTGGGTTTGCTACATTGTTAGGAAAATATACAAACAAAGTTTTAGATATTGAAGTTAAATCTGCTTTTTGTCAAAGTTGCGCCAATTGGAAACACAAGCAAGGTACTGTCGAGTTTAGTGTATGGAAGGAAAGTCATGAAGAATCATGTAGTGCAAATCATAAAGGGAGTGCAGGAAAAATGGAGGTAGATGCAGTCAAGGAAATGTTTGCGCGTTCAAAAGATTTGCTCGACGTGCAGTATGAATTTTATATTGGCGATTGCGACACAAAAACTTTCAAGGCACTTTCAAATTTAAATCCATACGACGATATTACAGTAAAAAAAAAAAGAATGCGTTGGCCATGTACAGAAAAGGATGGGCACTCGGCTACGTACTGCAAAAAAAAATGAAAAGGGCCTCGGCGGTAAGGGTGCTGGAAAATTAACCGATAAAGTTATAGCAGACCTTACTATGTATTATGGATTAGCGATTAGAAGATATCCTAATTCAGTAACAGATATGAAAAATGCTATATGGGCTATCTATTATCATAGTATCTCAACGAATGAAAATCCTCAGCATATGTACTGTCCTGAAGGCAAAGACAGCTGGTGCAAGTGGCGCGTTGCCGAGGCTTATAACAATCTAACATCATTCAAGCACAAACCTGCTCTGATAGACAAAGTACAAGATGCTATTAAACCTGTATTGGAAGCCTTATCATCAGACGATCTATTAGAGCGATGTACCGGCGGTAACACCCAAAACTCGAATGAGTCAGTTAACGCTTGTATATGGAAATTAGCGCCGAAACATTTACACTGTGATGCCAAAACTGTGGAAATTGCCGCATACATCGGTTGTTCACTCTTCAATGAAGGGTACACGACTATCCTACAAATAATGAAGTTGTTGGGAATCAACATTGGTCATCAAATATTCAACTTTTGTCAAACAGCCGAGGAGAAGCGAGTTTCTAATGCTGAGTTAAATATGTCCGATGCCGCAAGATCAGCTGCACAATCAAAAAAAGCTGAACGAGCAAGTAAATCAGTTATATGAGACCGAGGAAGGCTTAATGTATGGGGCTGGTATCGCTGATTAGCCGAGAGGTACGTTATTTTGTCATTAAGTCAAAAAAATCGCGTACTAAAACTTTAAACGCGTTTTTCTCAAAACCATGTTTTTTGAGACGGGCGGCAAGATATCTCAAAAACTGTTATAGATATCGAGATGAATTTTTTATTTTAGAGGTAATTAAATTTTCTGGATCTTGAACTAAAATCATATTTTTACAATGATTATTTTTATTGTTATTTTACTTTTTAGAGCAAAAAAAGTGCAAAAAAATATTTTTTTTTTGCAAGTCTGCCATTTTGTTAATTTTTAACTTTTCTTCGTGATTTTAGTTCAAGATTCAGCAAATGTCTTCTAGTTTATAACAAACTTTGATTTTTTGATTTCAAACAAAAATTGGATAAGTTACCTTGCCGCCCGTAGAGGTGTCTTTTTTTTCGATGACTATTTTTCAATGCATATAACTAATAAACTATTAGATATTTTTATTTAGAAGAATTTGTAAAAGTAGTTAATAACATACTTAATAAGTACCAAAAAAACTTGACTACTTTATTTATTTCCTTCCATGAGAAAAAAAATCGCGAAAGTCACGTAATTTTTGGGTCGCTAGATGAGAACCTCCCCTTAAATAACATGGAAGTTATATTCTGTCTGCTGGGTGATTTTAATTTACCGGGACATATGTGGAGAATTATTGATAATAAATATTCGCAAGCTGTGGGACGTTCAGATTCGCGATGCTGCTCAAATTATGACAGAATGGTGTGAAGTGTTTAACCTGATTCAAATGGTTCATTTTAAAAATCAGGCTAATAACATTTTGGACTTATTTTTTTTGAATTTTTATTGTAATAATATAGTGAAATTAAGTGATGATTATATTTTTAAATGTGATGCATCTCATGTTCCTCTTATTTGTAAGTTGCAAATTTATAATAATATTCCAAAGGTTTCCAATGAAGTAATTTATAACTTTAAAAATGCAAATTACAAACAAATGGTTTCTCATATAAAAAATTTTAAGCTTCCTGATATTGTTGACGTTAGTAATTTTGAAAAATGCATTACTGACCTTAATACCCTTTTTCAAAGATTGATTATTGATTGGGTACCTTCGTTTAGTGTTAAACCTAGAAATTTCCCTATTGGTTTTCCAATTTCACTAAGGCAGCAATTATAAATAAAAAACAATTGCATAGACTTTACAAGCAGTACAATTCTGATTATTTTTATTATAAATTTAAGAGTGAAAGAGCTCTATGTAAAATACTAATAGATAGAGACCTTAAAGAATTTAATTATAATACTGATCAGTCATTAATGAATAACTCAACATCGTTTTATTCTCATGTCAAAAAATTGAATCAAAATACTTCAATACCAAATGTTATGCATTTACAAGATATTTCCGCTGATAATGATAGATGTATAGCTAATTTATTTGCTAACAAATTTTCTAGTGTTTATCAAGATCTAGACCTTAATGAAATTCAGATTCCATTTAATTTCTCTGATTGTTTGAGTGAAATATTATTTACAGAATCAGATATAATCAAATGCATTAATAAATTAGATCCTCGTTCTAGTCCTGGTCCAGACAATATTTATCCTTTAATTATTATAAATGGGGGGATGATATATCGGGTTTATTAACGTTACATTTTAATTATTTAATTAACTTAGGTATTTTTCCTAGTATTTGGAAGTTATCTTATATAAAACCTTTATTTAAAGGAGGTGATATATCAAATATTGAGAACTACCGCCCAATTTACAAATATATTGGGTGTACAACTTTGCTTCCGCCGTTTTTTTCCGAAATTCGAGGCTTTATTATAAAAAACTGGTTATACATTTATGATTCAAAGTATTGTCCATCGCTGGCCACTACTTTCTCCCATCTTTCAGGCAGCATACGAATCCCACGTTGAAAAAACTGGTCATCTTTTGAATCGATCCACAAATCGATCCAATTTTTTACTTCTTCATAAGACCGGAAGTGCTGGTCAGCCAGGCCGTGTGCCATTGATCGAAACAAGTGATAGTCCGAGGGATCAACGTCTGGAGAATACGGCGGGTGGGGTAGGACTTCCCATTTCAAAGTTTCCAAGTATGTCTTGACCACTTTCGCAACATGGGGTCGAGCATTGTCATGCTGTAAAATCACTTTATCATGTCTCTCGTTGTATTGCGGCCGTTTGTCTTTCAATGCTCGGCTCAAACGCATTAATTGCGTTCGATAACGATCGCCTGTGATTGTTTCAGTCGGTTTTAACAACTCATAATACACTACGCCGAGCTGGTCCCACCAAATACTGAGCATGACCTTGGAACCGTAAATATTCGGTTTGGCCGTCGACGTGGAAGCATGGCCGGGATATCCCCATGATTTTCTGCGCTTGGGATTATTGTAGTGAATCCATTTTTCGTCCCCAGTCACAATGCGATGCAGAAATCCCTTCCGTCTTTGCCTTGCAAGCAGCTGTTCACAAACACACAAACGCCGTTCAACATCTCTCGGCTTCAACTCGTACGGCACCCAATTTCCTTGTTTCTGAATCATTCTCATGACTCTCAGGCGTTTTGAAATGGCTTGTTGCGTCACTCCAAATGATCCTGCCAATTCTTGTTGCGTTTGACACGAGTCTTGATCAAATAATGCCTCCAATTCTGCATCTTCGAAAATCTTCTTTCTTCCACCGCCATGCTGGTCTTAGATCTTAAAATCGCCGTTCTTGAAGCGTTGAAATCACTCTCGGCACGTTCTTTCACTAATAGCGGCCTTACCATAGGTATTTGAGAGCATTCGATGAGCCTCAGTCGCAGATTTCTTCATATTAAAGCAGAAAATTAAAACCTTCCGCAAATGACGAGAATTTGGCTCGTAAGCTGAGATGTTTAATCGAGAATAACTTTATGATGCAGACACAAATCGACTAATATTTCGATGGCGTCGTGTTTACAAATACCTAAGCTTATCGTATGACATCTATGATCTATTTATTTCAACTACCACTTACCGCTACAGCCATCTATTGCAAAACGGCGGAAGCAAAGTTGTACACCTAATAGTATGTTATATTAGCTAAAATGTTGGATTGCCTTGCTTGTGATAAAGTTTAAGTATACTTTAAAAAATTTATTGTTGATAAACAACATGGATTTTTGCAAGGTAGATCAACTGAGACAAATCTGTGTGTTTATCATGACTATCTTGTAGAAAACCTTAATAGAGGCTTTAGTGTGGATGCTATATATACAGATCTTACAAGAGCATTTGACATGGTTAATATTAATTTGTTTTTGAGAAAACTACGAGCTTATGGCTTACATGGAACATTATTTAAATGATTTCTATCTTTTTTGACTAACCGTAAACAGATAGTCAAAATCAGGAATTCTAAGTCATATATTATAGATGTTACTTCAAGTGTTGGTCAAGGTACACACTTGGGTCCTATGCTGTTTTTGTTATTCACTAATGATTTAGCCTTAGTGATAAAAAATTGTGAATTCTCACTATTTTCAGACGATGCAAAATTCTTTAAAGTTATAACAATGGATTCGGATAGGGATGTTTTACAAAATGATCTTAATATTTTTTATAGATGGTGTTTGGGAAATGGTTTTAAATTGAATATTGAAAAATGCAAATTTATACGGTTTGGGAGATCCTATCTGCCTGCTTTTGAATATACTTTTAATGGTGAGAGTATTGATAGGGTTAATCAGATCAGGGATTTAGGTATTATATTTGATTCAAAGTTAACGTTTAAAAACCATATTGAAACAATATGTATTAAAGCCTGCAAAAAACTGTATTTTATTAAAAGATTTTCATATAACTTTAAAAACCTCTTTACATTTAGACAAATTTATTTCTCATATTACTATCCGATTTTATCCTACGGTTCAGTCATTTGGTCTCCAAGAGGAAAAGGTCTTATTAAAGATTTAGAATCTATCAACCACAAGTTTTTACGTTATGCAGCAAATCGTATAGGTTATAGTATGCATTATACTGATCACAACTATGCTCCTATTCATAAATTGTTTAATATTGCCACTCTTGCATCTACTAGAACTAGAGCGGATTATTTGTTTGGTAAAAAAATAATTCATGGTTTAGTTGATTGTTCTGATATACTCAATAATTTTAATTCTTATTACACTAGCCTATTAATATCCTAGGATTCTTAGAAATAACCATAAAATATTTGCGTTAACAGTACTACAACAAGGGAAAAAATCAACAATATGCAGGAAGCTTCAATCTAATGTTGATGAATTATTAGACTGGGTAGATGAATTTGCAACATCTTACGCTGTTATTAAGAATTTATCTAAAGTTATTCTTTGTTATGATTGATTTCAGATTTATTAACTTAATAAACTTACAAGTTACTATTTACGTTAACTTTATTTAGTTTGTAATATTTTTCTCACAAAAATATGTAGTTTATTTCTTTTGCTTTATTTCTGCTTTTTAGTGCTTTGTCACTTTTATATAAATTGTATCTCAGGTATGGGCTTGCCCCGTTGATATCAATAAAATAAAATAAAAAATAAATAACATACTATTGTATGTATGTAACTAACAAAACGTATAAAAAAATATTTCAAACCAAAAAAAAAATTACTATTAGAATTTGAACCTAACTACTTATTTAGGATATTTTAACCTCATGCCTCTACCAGTTGAGCTATTGTAAAAAGTCTATAAACACAAATTATAATATATAAGTTGTACCCCTCAGAAGTTTATTGTTTTAATTTCCCTCTCTATGCTTTGTTATTGCTCCGCCCATAATTGTAGCACCAATTAGGAACGAGTAGACAGAGAAAGAAAATGGGTCTCCGATCTTCTTTCTCTTTCTTTGGCTGAGACAGGATTGAAGATTTGAAGCCCGTTCGCTCACTCTATGTATATTATCTCTATGGTATGAATAGTCAATAAATAGATTTCATCCACAGATTCATATTAAATTTATTTTTAAAATATATATCAGATTTAAATATTCAAAATAGTATATTTCATTTTCAAGATATATCTAGCCTACTGGCAAATTTTTGCAAATCAAATAGAACATCTAGAAATGCAAGTAGCTGCCTTAACATTATTAATAGTTTCTAATCCAATATCAAGTCGCTTAATATCTCTATACAGGTACTTAAAAGAAAAACCTAACCAACATCTTTGTGGAACATACAAAATTTCCCTGCTTTGAAGATGTGTTAAAAAATATAATTTTCTTTCAAATAATTAGCTTTAATTAATTATAGAAGTAGAATTACTGCACAACTTGCTCAAATTCTCCAAAATCAATGCCTTATTCATGTGCCATTACTGGAAATTATTTATTTGATTATAAAGATTCTCAAAGGCATTTTGGTGCTGTAATCAATGGAATTGTAATTGCTAATTCATTAAGAAATTTACCAGAAATTGCTTATATTACACTAAATAGTTACGACACTTACCTTGACTTAAACCATCTTTCAGTAAGGAATAAAGTTTCATAATGCAGAAAATACAATATTTTAATCAAATTTTTTTTCAATGACATATTATTACAGTTATATATTAAATTGGATGGGTTGTTACATACTGCTTTAAAAAATTTGAATTGAATTTATCATCAAATGTTGAAGATATTCTTAAAAAATTCAAATTTGAACATAAAATTAATAATCCAATACATCCTGAAATAATTGCTAAAGTTCAACAAAAAGCTGTATTATGTCTACATGTAAACCATTCAAATCTCATGAAAGTTTTCAAGTGTAATTATTGAATATTAATTAATCAAAAAAAAAATAATAGATTTGTTTCCTAATAAATGAACACCTTATTAACTGTAATTTTCATACTTTAATTTAGCAACTTTACAAGATAATTCATATCACATTTATCAAACAATAAAACAACAATAAATGCTTAATCATCTTTGGTTTTTAATTTTGAATAATGTTTAAAAATGATTATTTTAAATCTTTCAAAAAATATTCTGACATTTTAGATTAAATTTGAATATTCAAAAAAAGACAATTACCATATATTTTCTTTAACTAGACAAATACTTATAGAAGATTAAATTCTTCAACAATGGAATATTGCCATTATTAAGAATTTATTATGAAGTAACTGATGAATTTATTATAAAGTAATTACATTATGAAGTAACAAATTAGGTTTCAGATACATTTAAAATTAAAGCAATTTGAAATTTTCTTGGAGAAAAACTTATGAAGGTGAAATTGAATTTAAAATCAATGTTTTTCTTACTTTGTTCGATTTTTCTTGTAAGTTTTTTATAAAATCAAAATAATAAATTGAAACATGAAGAAGTGACATACACATTTAAATAATTTAGAATCGAAAAAATTACTGAAATTAATTATAAATTTCGACTTAAAAAAGAGATGCAACTCCTAGAATTTGTGAAAATTTTATAATTATATTTTAGAATTTGTTAAAATTATGCAATGAAGTTTTATGATTTTTCTAGATGTACATTAAAGGAAAAAGAGAAATTCCATGAGATTGGGATTTAAGTATAAAACCCAGAGACCCAGCAATAGTTAAATTAAACATTGTATGGGGTATTGTAAATACAGCTAAGGGGAAGTACAATGGTTCTTCATTATTTATAAATTTTATTGGGAAAGTAACTGATGAACAAGTTGTTGAATGTAAAAATGATGTATGACTGTATAATGAAAAAAAAAGTTTAACAAAAAATAAAGATGTTATTCCATATATAAAAGCTTGTTACAAAGTTTTCAAAGAAATGTCAATGTTTATAAAATATTAATTAGTAATGTCTTATGAAAATTTAAATTTTCTTTACACTACATTTGATTGAAAAATAAAATGCTATATTGCTGTTTTATATCAATCATTAATTGTTTTACTAATATTTTACAGCCTCCATTACAAATTTTAAGATTGGGTTGGAAATTAAAAGCATTGTATTATTTGAATGAAGACAATCAAAGTGAAACAACAAATTCAAATAAAATAGTACTTTCAGCAACATTACCAAAGGATTCAAATAAAGAATTATTAATCAATAATAAAAAAAATTGACGCAGCATGTTGGTACGAAGTAGATTACATAAATATAAGGCTCTTTATTTTTAAAATCATTTTTTTAGTAAGTTAGAATGCTTTTAATACACTCTGTGTTTAAATATTTATTTATAGACTAATTTTTAATGTGCTTATATTTTAATGTCTAATGCAATTATATCTTCTAATATTTTATCTACTCTCCCAAGCGGAAATAATCACGTGTATATAAATGTTATTAACAAAAAGTAATTCTTCATAATGATTATTAGCTTTTATTAGGTAATATTAAAATCTTATAATGTGTGGATTTTGGATTCTAATAATAGTCAATAATGCATATTAATGTTTCGAAGTTTTTATCGTCATATTATGAATTTAATAAATGTTTATAAGATTTTAATAGATTTTTATAGATTTTTATTTTTAGGAAATGTCCTTACAAACAAAGATGCAATAAAAACTAGAATATAAATAGTTATTAGCTTTTAGAACGGTTACATATTTCTTTTTCGTGTAAAAACCAAAAAGCTAATCATTACTAATTACTATTATTAACCAATAATAATAATTATAAATACTTTATAAGGGTATTTAATATTTTTAAAATATTATTAGCAGTTATTAGCTTTTCTGAAGTCACAAATTTTTTTTTATCAAAAGTTGAAAAGCTAATAAAACATAATAAAAACTAAGAAATGTTAGTAAAAGTTAGTAACTATAAATAACTGTTACTAGAGTCCAAATTCCACAGTTTATAAACTAATAATAATAGTTTATTAGATTTTATTAGTTCTTTTATCATTCAGTTCATTTCCGCTTGGGTTTAAAGAAAAATTAGAAAAATTAATTATTGCTAGATATGATGACAATAATCCTAAATTTGGCTTATCTACAATTAATAAAGGTAATTTTATTGAATTAATTTTTAATGACGAAACTAATAAAATAATTTGAAGGGCTGATGGTGCCAGTGATATTGTTTATAATTATCCAATCCATATAGTTTTAATAAAAAATTTTGAATTTGCATACATTGATTCAAAATGGTAAATATTTTTTTATAAAACCACATTATATTTTCATGTATTAATTATTATTTAATTATGTTCTCTTTTACAATGTAGGTTCAAATTTTGACAAGTTTTTTTATTTTATCCTAATTATATTCAAGAATTTTTGCATGAATATGCATATTATAAAATATGAATATTAATGGTTTTTATGAAAAGTATTAATAACATGAAAAATTTTATATTAAATTATGTTAAATTTTATTTTAATATTTTTCATTAGTATAAAATATATTTTAAATATTTATTGTAAATTAAAAGGTTTTAATTATTTTTATTGCATATTTCTATAAGATTATATTTTTTATATACAAAATAATGTGGAGCTATACAGATGAGACAAACTGCTCTTATTATTTCAATAACTACAGCAATATCAGGATTTTTCAAATTTGCTTTATTACCTGGATTTTTTTTCAAAATAATTTCTGCTAAATCTTCAACAATTTCATTTCGATGTAAATTATTATTGCTACGTCGACTAAACAACAATAATGTAAAATAATTAAAAATTTTAAAAAATATACAACTAAGAAATTTTTTATTAACTTACTTGAAAATTACACAAAAAGTTTTTGGTTCTTGAGCAAAATAATGTTCAAAAAGAATATCTGCTTCAAATTTAATATTATCCAAATTTGCTTTACAAACAACTTGAACTGGTAACATGCGTAATAAATATCTTGTTTTTTGTACTTTATTTTTACAAAGATCTTCCACAATTGCTGTTAATAGTTCTAAAGTATTAAGCCCAGTGCTTTTGATAAAAATTACATTATTTATTCCAGTGTCAATTACCTATTGTTGAGAAAAAAAAAAAAAACTATTAAATAATATTATGCACTTAATTTGAAAAACAAATTGAATCTACTTGAAATTTTCTTTGTAACAAAGGTTTTGAACTTTCTGCTTTTAATTCATTCAGTTCTTTATTTAAAGCTGATGAAATATCTTTTTCTTCTTGCTCTGATTTATCCATAAAATTGACCTTTCCTTTGATACCTTCTTTACTTGATTCTTCTTCTACATTTGTTTCCCAATCTATAACCTTAAACTAATCGTTTTTCACAGACAAATAATTAATTGAATACAAAAATAATTAATTAATTAAGCATACTTGTTTACTATTTAAAGAATAAAGTTTTTCACTATATTCATTTAATAAATTATAAGCTTCTCGAATACAGTCTTTCTCACGGAAGTTACACGTGCAAAAAAAACCTTTCATTCCACATTCTAGAACTAAACGTTTTTTCTTTTTTTTTTCATTACCATAAATTGAAAAATAATTATTTTTCCTTTTTCTTTTTATTTCCATATGAAAAAATTAACTTATATTTTTAATATTACAATTATTCCATATAAATTCAAATTACCATAGTTCCGAACTCGGTCGTATAAATCATGCTTAAGAGTGCTCCTCAGCAAAACAAGAAGTTACAGTCGACTGTAGCGCCATAAAGAAAATTTGTCCTTACTGATTAGAGCGCCATCTGATAAAAATAAAAAAAAATTAAATTTCGTGTTCTGTATTATCGACTTGTCAGGGCCGTATAATAAGAATATTACAGGGGGAAAAATTTTTTTTTTCCTCGTTACGAGCTTACAATGTCAATTAAAATATGTAATAAAATCATGCATTGTACAAAATAGTTTTTAAATTTTTTATTTTTTTTAAATTCTGTAACTTAGAAAATTAATTATTTTCAAATTAAAATGAATATAATAAATTAACAAAAAAAAAAAGCGTGTGAAGTACAATGAGTTCCATGTGAATGGAAACGTAATGAAAATAATCACATCTAGTCACTTTAAGGGGGGAAATCACAGTAGCACACAAAAAAATAGGCATATTTTCGGGAATTAATTTTGGCTGAATAAAAGTATCAATCGAAAATCTATAAAGTAGGTTTTATAGTATTACTAAAAAAGTACAAAATGTAATTTTTTCAATAAAAAATATTTAAAAATGGCGGCTGCGCAGCATATGCCCCAAGGCGCCTATTTTTGAAAGCGTGTCGATGGCCGAAGACGTAGACTCCTTAATTTTTGACCTGAAAAAAAAACCAAAATTTTTTAGTTTTCATATAACAACAGCTAGCGAGCTACGTAGGATTTTTTTGATGTATTGATTTTTTACAAAATTGTGCATGTTTGAAAATGAAGTTGAATTTTTAATAAAAAAAAAACGCCATCAAATCTTCAATAAAAAAAACTAAGCCATATGAAATAAAAAATTCTACGTAGCTCCGTGGAAAAAGATATTTTGAAGCTACTGTCAAAATTTCAATTCGATCGGTAAAGATTTGCTTGAGTTATGTCTTCGGCGAGCTCAAATAAGTGGTTTCGAGAAAAACGCGTTTAAAGTTTTACATACGCGTTTAAGCATACCTGAGTGGCGTTACCGCAGAATGAAAAATTTGGGGACTCGGACACTTTGCCGTGTTCCATCATTTGGTATATTATTTTGAAGACCCTAAAGCACCTTTTAGGCGAAAAAAATTTTTTTCGAAAAATTGAAAATTTTACTGTGATTTCCCCCCTTAATTAATGGAAGCAAAAAGTGGAGAGTGAAGAGAGAGATAGAGAGAGAGAGAGAGAGAGAGAGAGAGAGAGAGAGAGAGAGAGAGAGAGAAAATAGGCTAGCTGTATATAGAAACGATCACAGCAATTACTGATAGCGGCCAAAATTTTATCGGGAAAGTTACGATTCACGCTTCCGGATGGGCAGAGAGAGAGAGAGAGAGAGAGAGAGAGAGAGAGAGAGAGAGAGAGAGAGAGAGAGAGAGAGAGAGAGAGAGAGAGAGAGAGGAAAATCACAAGCGAGAGAAAGAGAAGGTAGCGCGCGAAACTATATAGTCCTGGAAAACAAGCCGAAAAAGAGGCATAAAAATCGAAAAATTTTTATCCACGATTTTTCAATTGGAATATCTAGAGGAAGCTAATAAAAAAGGTCTCTCATCTCGTGGGTCATGAACTGGAACCTGCGTCATTGTTTTTTTAAACATTTAGGTGAAAAAATCGTTTTTTTTTGGTTTTTTCGATTTTCTGAAAAAACTACAAAAGATAGACAAAAATGGCTGCCAGACAAATTGTTTGTGAATCAAATACCTACAAAAGTAGATACGTTAAATTACAATCGCTCCGTAAACAAAAAAGTTATTGCAATCGAAAGTCTAAAATGAGCATTTTTTACAATTGTTAATAACTTTTGAAATATTTATCAAAATAGTACAAAATTCTACCAAGTTGTAAGTTTTAATGTTCTTAAAATTTATGCTAAACGTGAACATAATCGGTCTAATAGTTTTTGTAAAATTGTATTTATTTATTCCGTTTTCGCAAAAAACGACTATTTTGAATCGGATGTATAGCTGGCTGAGCGATGACTAAAACGCCAATCTTCATCTCATTTTCTTCATATAAGTTGAAAATATCATGTTCTTAAAAAAAATGCACGTTTTTTTTAAATTTATTCATGAATCTAAATACAACCTTTTTAATAAAAAGAAAATTATGGTAAGTATTGGTTGTCGTTTAAACATATTTTTCTGTGCTCTCTTCATGTATTATCAATTTATCGAATATTAGTATGACACCTGTGAGTAACTTATCAAAAAGAATATTTAAAATCAGCATTTTTGACTCTCGAAAGTTGTGAAATCAAATAATATTGCTAAGTATTTTCTTTTTTATCAACGCATTTTTTTTTAACGATAGCTGATCATCAATGTTGTTACATATAATATGCTAATGAATATCTAAATGTAAATACAACAATCTTTTAAATACAAAAAAATTATCGTTTTCGTTGTTATTAAAAAATATGAAAAAATATAATTAATAATTAATTTTCATAAACATACTTTCAAATTTTCTTTAATTTTAAAATATTTTAGACTAAAGAAAGCAATAAAATATAATAATATTTCTAAATATCATCTTTCTTTTTATTAATGTATTTTTTGACCGCTACCTGGTCATCATTTACTTATCAGATTAATAAAAAGTCGTTACACAAATTTCTACGCACGAAAGTTGTGAAATTTATTTAATGTTGTTAAGTATTTCAATATTTGTGTCGAACACATTTATTTTATAATTTTAGCTAATACTGTTACGTCCCGTTATATTTTATCCGATTTTAAAATTTTTTTTACTTCGAAAATTTTAAAACGAGTCTAAAAGAAAATCTCAGATACGTTTCCTCTAGAATGCTTGTTTATCTTGTCCACATGTGCGCCAAGTGCTTGAGAATAGAAAGAGATAAACGATAGCATCCGCGTAGTTCAAAAATGTAACCGTTATAAGCATAAATTTTTTTATGTTATACAATAAATATAATCGCTTCAGCCACCCGTAATTAACAATAATATATCAACAAAATTCTAAATCCAACAATATACCTGCACGCTGCTTATTTTACTGCTTTAAAAGGTCCATATTAAAATTATCATGCGGTTTTTTCATTTTGTATTTTAATCTCGTTTTTGTATTTTATTTTTGTTTTACCTTTTCTTGTAATTTAAATTAAAAACGGCAAAATTATTATTATATAAAAGATCCTTGTTAATAAATTTGATAAGTAATCTAATAATTCAATATGTAATTCCACTATTATTATTGTATTTTATATTATTATTATTGTATTCTATATTATAAATTGTATTATATATAAATATAATTATATAAGTTTTATTATTATAAGTTTTATATATTTAATAAATTAATATTGTAAATGTGAAATAGAAAGAAAGCTGATAGTTACCAATGAGAGCGAGAGAGACAGGCAGACGCTGCTGCCTATCTTCTCTCTCACTCACACCATATGCGCTCTCCCTCGCACGATGCACTTTCTCTCTCTTTCACATAAAATGCGTAGGCGGAGGCGTGACTTCTTCCTGCCACTGTAACCCTTCTATGCTACAAAGGTCAAGGGTAGGGCCGAGGAAATGCCCTTATTGGCCCAAATTATTCTCGCCGCTTTTCCAGCCGCCGAAAAACTCGCGGTCCAGCGGGTATAAAACCCGGTACATCGATGCATTCGACGGCTTTTCTTGAGGAAAACTCCAAGAGCAAGACTCAGAGCGACCTCGAAGCCCACTTCTAATTTTTCTATATTCAAATTCTTGCCATATTAAGTCTAATCCTACTATATTCAAACCCTTGCTATATTACGTACAACATTTTTCTATATTCGAACTTTTATTACATTCAAATTTTGTGACTAAAATTTGTATAAATAATTCTATTAAAATTATTATTTGAGAGATCTAATTAAACGTAAGATTTAACAAAATTATCTTTTTATTTCTTATACCTCTCATCTAACTAACGTCTAAACCTACCTACATCGTCATCTCCCGATATTTCCTTCATCGAAAGAGTGTGTGGCGTCGGAAAGGTGAGACTGTGCTAAAGTCGACCTCCCGAGCAGCTGGTAACGCCTTTGATTAACCAATTTTCCTCCCATCAAAGGAGTATGTGGCGTCGGAAAGGTGAGACTATGCTAAAGTCGACCTCCCGAGCAGCTGGTAACGCCTTTGATTAACCAATTTTCCTCCCATCAAAGGAGTGTGTGGCGTCGGAAAGGTGAGACTGTGCTAAAGTCGACCTCCCGAGCAGCTGGTAACGCCTTTGATTATCCAATATTCCTCCGTTCGAAAGAGTGTGTGGCGTCGGAAAGGTGAGACTGTGCTAAAGTCGACCTCCCGAGCAGCTGGTAACGCTTTCGAACATTCGCTATTCCCTCTTTTATGGCATGCATTACTAACTCTAAGGATTTAACCATCCTTAAACCGTAAATGAGCATTTACGGAAAAACACGAGATAAGATAAGGGAGAGTAATAAAACCCTACCCTGCATATTTAAAAGAAAACGCGCCGCGAAGCAAAATTCGGTATATGAAGAGAAAATTTAAAAATTATCTTTAGTTCAGTTCGAGTTTTCAACCTAGTAAATTCAACCTAAAAAATAGTTCGCAGAAGCCACCCGCGCTAGTATCGAAAGATAGGCGCAAACGGCAATATTAACACGCGGTTTATATATCTAAAATAAAAAAAATCGCGAGTTCAAGGAGCAATAATTTTCTTTTAATTACCGCCAACTTTACAATACTAAAAAATATTATTTTATATTTTTTACAATTTTCTTTTGAAATGTTACTTTGAATTGAAATATCAAAGTATACAAAATATCAAGCATGTAAAATGATTCTTTTTACTCTTACATTTATTTAGTTTTTATTTTAATTCAATTGAATAATTTACATATAATTTCATATTGTTTTCGTACGATAGTAGGAAGTTGCTTCGAATGAAACCACTGAAATCAAATAATTCTTTTAACTATATTTATCTTTTATGCTATATTCTTTTACAACTTATATATTTCATAAAAAGTTACTTGTGACATGTAATTAAAACCATACTTGCCGGACACTTGTAGAGTGTAATGGTGGAGAATATAAATAATAAAATATATAGAATATAAAAAATAAATGAACATTTGATTTAATAATTATATTTTTCTATTTCTATTTAAATTATGAAGTGCTTTATTTTTCAAATGAAAAATTATCAAATGTTAAAAAATTGTTATTGACAAACTTTAATCATTTTTTATTACATATATATATATATTTAAAATCATACAAATATACAACAAGATATGAAATCATGTTAATTTTTTATTTTTTCTTTAATATTTATTAAGTAACAGTCGAAGTAACAAGTAACAAGTAACTTTTTATGAAATATATAAGTTGTAAAAGAATATAGCATAAAAGATAAATATAGTTAAAAGAATTATTTGATTTCAGTGGTTTCATTCGAAGCAACTTCCTACTATCGTACGAAAACAATATGAAATTATATGTAAATTATTCAATTGAATTAAAATAAAAACTAAATAAATGTAAGAGTAAAAAGAATCATTTTACATGCTTGATATTTTGTATATTTTGATATTTCAATTCAAAGTAACATTTCAAAAGAAAATTGTAAAAAATATAAAATAATATTTTTTAGTATTAACTAAAATTATAAAATAAATGTGTTCGACACAAATATTGAAATACTTAACAACATTAAATAGATTTCACAACTTTCGTGCGTAGAAATTTGTGTAACGACTTTTTATTAATCTGATAAGTAAATGATGACCAGGTAGCGGTCAAAAAATACATTAATAAAAAGAAAGATGATATTTAGAAATATTATTATATTTTATTGCTTTCTTTAGTCTAAAATATTTTAAAATTAAAGAAAATTTGAAAGTATGTTTATGAAAATTAAAATTAATTATTAAAACGATAATTTTTTTTTATTTAAAAGATTGTTGTATTTACATTTGGATATTCATTAGCATATTATATATAACAACATTGATGATCAGCTATCGTTAAAAAAAAATGCGTTGATAAAAAAGAAAATACTTAGCAATATTATTTGATTTCACAAGTTTCGAGAGTCAAAAATGCTAATTTTAAATATTCTTTTTGATAAGTTACTCACAGGTGTCATACTAATATTCGATAAATTGATAATACATAAAGAGAGTAAAGAAAAATATGTTTAAACGACAACCAATACTTACCATAATTTTCTTTTTATTAAAAAGGTTGTATTTAGATTTCATAAATTGGGTAGAATATATATCAAATTATAAAATATTATATTAGATTTATTATGAAAGTAATCTGTGAAGTATGATTGCACTATATGATGCATTAGTTGTATAGATAAAAGAAAATGAAATTTTAAAAAGTTGTTAAATTTTGTAGAATGTTATAAAATTAACGTTTGTTCTAAGAAAAGAATGTAAATATTTCGTGAAACTTTTGGTCATTGTTTTTTTATAATTTTATCATTTTTATATTTTATAAAATGTTTGTGTAAAAACTTTATAAAAATAAGTTAAATTTTAAGAAATATAATTTTGATATAAATTTTATTATAAAAATAAGTTGAATTTAAAGTAATAGATAATAATCATGTACAAATTGTTTTGTAATTTCATGTATAAAATAACATTATATTAATTTATAATAAAAATATTGATAAAATTTAATTTATATTTGTGTTATTGATAAAAAAATTTAATTTATATTTGTGTTAATACAAATTTATAAATATAAAAGTAATATAATTTTTATAAATTAAATACATGCAAATACTTGCAATATATTTTATATTACAAATTTATTTTCAAATTGTATTATATAATAAAATCAATTAATTATTTAATATAATACATAAATTATTTAATTAAAAAAAATTAATTGTTTTGATCATATTGTTTTACAAATTTGAGTAAAAATAAAAATTTAATTTAAAAATAATTTTTATTTATTGGTATTTAAAAATAAAATAATGATATTCTAATAAAATAAACATTAATTTACTCTTAGCAAGAACATGGAGAATTGGAAATGACTAGGCACAAAATTGTAAATTTAGCGGCAAATAAGAAACAAGTGATTAAATATTTAATAAAATATATTTTTATAGCCAATTGTTTACATTAATTATTTATCATCACAACGAATCTTCATATAACATTAATAAGTTTGAATTTGTAGGAGTCAAATCGATCCATGTTTCAGTTTCCATGAAATTTATCAAAATATCTAATTGTTATACCTGACTATTTTCTTTTTTATTTTTATTTTTGAGTACAAAAGTTTGTTTAACTATATCCAATGTGAATTCTAAAAAATATATTTATAAATAATGAAAAGAAATTAATTATTGAATTTTAGAAAAATTTTTTCTTACTATTACTCATTTTAAGTTTAAAATTTTTTTGATTAATTAAATAATCACATTTTTGTTAAACAAATAATTAATTGTATTTGATAAATTCTGAAACACCTCCAATCCAGAAAAGGCTGAAAAAAGTACAATAATAAATGTTCGTATACCATGTCATAGATAGATATCATACAGTGCAAAAGTAAATGAAACAATATTTTGAAACTTTAAACTATTATTAGGTCATTAAGTATGAAACGTCCGATTTGAGACTGAAAGTTTGGTTTATTATATCTCGGGCAAGAAATAATATAATTAATCAAAATATGCACCTAAACTATCAATACAACGTTGCCATTTTAACGATAGCTTATTAATACCGCTATCGAAAAAATCTGGAGAGCAGCTAGTGATGAAATCCCGAAAGGCATTTTCCACCGCATGTTGGGAATTAAATATTTTTCCTTGCAAAAAATTGTTCAAAGCTCGGAAAAAATGGTAATCGGTTGGCGCGAGATCTGGCGAGTACGGTGGGTGACTAAGGGTTTCCAGGTCTAGTTCCTGTAGTTTAAGTAACGTCGATCTTGCAACGTGTGGTCGAGCATTGTCCTGCCAGAGGATTGGTCTGTCCCTGTTGACCAATATCGACTGCTTAATTTGCAGCTGCCTAATCATTTCTTCTAACTGTTCACAATAGAGGGCCGCCGTTATCGATTGCCAAGGTCTCATAAAACTATAGTGTACAGCACCCGCGCTGGACCACCAAACAGAAACCATTAGTTTTTTTGGTGTATACTCGGCTTCATCTTTGTCCAACCATTCTGCCGAACGCTTGCGATTATCGAAAAGTATCCACTTTTTATCGCACGTGACTATCCAATGCAAAAATGGATCGCCTTTTAGTCTTGATACCAAAGAACAACAAGCCTCGAAGCGGTTCCGTTGCTGACGCTCGCTCAACTCATGCAGAACCCACCTATTCAGCTTCTTTACTTTTCCGATTCCTTTCAGATGACTTAATATTGTTGGGATGGTAACTTCAAACCTTGCTGCTAGTTCACGCGAATGTTTCAGATGGATTTGCTTCCACCTTGCTCTCAGGCCGCCCGCGTGGTTCATTTTTAATATCAAAATCTACAGATCAGAATTTTTCGAACCATCGACGTACTGTACGTTCGTTAGCTACATCCTTACCAAACACTTCGTTAACATTTTGGCTTGTCTGCACTGCATTAATTCCACGACGGAACTTATATTCGAAAATAACTCGCATTTTTGTCTTATCCATGGCTTACAATATTTAACCTCCAGACGACAATACGATAGACTACTAAAAATAAAAGAGTGCATCTGAAAGCCAGATAGCGTACCTTTTTAATGCAAAAAAAATAAAAGACGATCAAAGTGAAATATCGGAGACATATGGTATCAAACTTGAGGCTTCAGGTAATCGGACATTTCATACTTAATGACCTAATATGTATGATCATGAGCAAAAAATAGGTAGCAGAGAATAAAAAAAAAAAAATGATTGTGAAGCAAACACAAAGGAACCTAGTAAGGTGTAATAAGACTTGCAATTGATTGTGTTATTAATATATTATTGATTAAAAACCCAAAAAAAAAATTTATGATAACTTTTTAGACGAATAATAAAAATAATACAATAAAATAATAAAAATGTATTAATATTGTAGATATAAACTTTTAATAAAATTAGAAAAATATATAAAATTACTTTAATTTTTTTCTAAGTGAATATTCAATATATAAGCAGACTAATGAGTGAATTTTATAACTTTAATAAACTAAATTTTATTATTATAAATAAAAATAAATTTATAGTTATTTTCATTATTAAAAAAAAGTGCACTTACCCGATAACCATTGCTGTACATCTAAATAAAGCTAAATTAAGTTGACCACAATGTCTTTTTCTCTCTGTTGTAACACCAAATTCGACTCCTCTTTTTTGTAATATTTCACTTATTTCATCTAATAATTCAGTAGGAAAAGCACCATCAGCAACTCGAATTGTGTAGGCTTTAACTACTGCAACAATTTCTCCAACAACTGTAGGTGGAAATCCAAGACCAGTACAAACTCCATCAATACAATCAAATACTTTACAATCAAATATAGTATAATATTATCAGCTCTAGCACTGACAACAGAACGACCAATTTTCAAAGATTGTTCTAAAGAAATGTTCTTTCATGAAACCCAAGCGGAAATAATCACGTGTATATAAATGTTATTAACAAAAAGTAATACTTCATAATGATTATTAGCTTTTATTAGGTAATATTAAAATCTTATAATGTGTGGATTTTAGACTCTAATAATAGTCAATAATGTATAGGGTGCACATCTTTGGTCCCAACAAGCAAGACATTTGCTTGGCCGTTGTAGAAGTGGAGGAGGGCGCGGCCCAAACCCTCCTCCGCAAAGGACGTATAAAAATCGGATGGACCAACTGCCGCGTCAGACGTAGGCTGACGGTGCCTAGGTGCTACCAGTGCCTAGGTTACGGACACACTCGTAAGGAGTGTAAAGGGCCCGACAGGTCGCGATGCTGCTGGACTTGTGGGCAAAAAGACCACGACAGTAAGACGTGCGAGACCAAGGACAGCAAGTGCTTCCTATGCTCTGCGACGGGGCACAAGGAAGTCGCGCATAGACCGGGTTCCGGGGCGTGTAGGGTTTTCAGGGCCGCGCTTGAAAACCTCAAGAAAAAGTCCACAGCATGATGGGGGTACTGCAAGGAAACCTGCATCGGTGCCAAGCAGCCCAGCTGCTATTACCACAGATTGCGACGGAACGAAACGCAGACGTACTGATACTGAGCGAGCAGTACCGAGACCTACGCACCACGGACGGGTGGTTTTCGAATGCCTCGGGCACTTCGGCCATCTGGGTGAGGGGCACGATGGGCCGACGGGTACAAGCTTCCTCGTATGGAGAGGACTACGTTTGGGTTAGGGTTGGCACTATCACTTACGTTAGTGTCTACCTGTCCCCAAACGTCGCGGCGAGGGTCTTCGAGGATAAGATTGGTACACTGGAGGACGCCCTAAGAGATCTCCCGGGGGATCTCATCGTCGCAGGCGATCTTAACTCCAGAGCGATCGATTGGGGCATGCCGGCAACGGACAAACGGGGTAGGCTGCTGCTGGAGATGGCCGCGAGGCTTGAACTGGTGGTGGCCAACACTGGACGTACGCCGACGTACCTTAGACCAGGGTTTGGGTTTTCGATACCTGACGTAACGATGACGTCGGACAGTATCTCTTCGCGGATAAGTCGGTGGCGGGTGATCGATGACTTTACGGCCAGCGATCACCAGTAGATCGTCTTTGAAGTGTTGAGCAGTACCTCGACGCAACGAAACGTACATAGGGGGGATCTGCAACCAAAAAGGTTCAACCTCGCGAAACAGAACCATGACCGTTTTAGGGAGGCGCTCTTAGAAGCAGTAGCGCCTTCCGAGGCCGTTCCAGAAGACCTTACGGAAGGCACGGTCACGTGGACTGACAGCATAGTAGAAGAGACTATGTCACTGATAACGCGACTGTGTGAGGCTTCTATGCCTCGCAAACGAAACGTACCGGACAGACGAGCTATGTACTGGTGGTCCGACGAAATCAGTCTCATCCGGAGGGACTGTATCGCGTGTCGTAGACGACTACATCGCACGCGAAAAAGGGGAAACCCTAACGTCGATGAATTATCGGTCGCATATAAGACAGCACGGAAGCGACTGACATTCGCTATTAAAGACAGCAAGAAACGGTGTTGACGGAGACTGTGCGAGGAGGCGGACAGAGACCCCTGGGGACTGGGTTACAAACTTGTAACCCAAAAACTGGGTAGTTTCGGTCCACCTGAACGCAAGGACAAAGATACCATGGACGCGATAGTGGGTGGTCTCTTCCCTACCCATCCGGTGACGGAGGGGCCCCCCGACTACCGCGACCTAGCTGTCCCGGAGTTCAGCGAGGTGGAGCTACTCCAAGCTACGTCCTCGATGAAATCCGGGAAGGCGCCTGGACCGGACTGCATCCCGGGGGAGATTCTTCGGCAAATCTCCATTGTACGTCCGAAAATACTCTTGGACATGTACAATGCAAGCTTACGGACCTGGAGGTTTGCAACGCGTTGGAAGACGGCTCGATTGGTCCTCTTGTATAAAGGTAAAGGGGAACTCGAGATACCGTCTTTCTATAGGCCCCTGAGTCTTTTAGACACAGCGGGCAAACTATACGAAGCGTTGTTAAGACCGAGAATAACGAGCGCGATAACAGCCGCCGGAGGGCTGGCCGATAATCAGCACGGTTTTCGGAAGGGCCATTCGACGATAGGCGCGATAAGGGAAGTGACCGAAACTTTCCTACGGACAAGGCGGGTCTGCTACGGCGCGAGACCACTAGTACTGCTCGCGACCTTAGATGTAAAGAACGCCTTCAATTCCGCTAGGTGGGGGGATATCCTGGAAGCTCTACGGGCTTTCAGGGTACCTCCCTATCTGCTGCGGGTGGCGGGAGATTACTTGACAGACCGACAAATTACGTACGAGACCACGGAGGGACAGGCAAGTAGGCCGATCACTGCGGGCGTCGCGCAGGGATCAATACTAGGACCTGACTTCTGGAACGTGGTTTACGACGGCCTGCTGAGGCTGGAAATGCCCGAGAACGCCTCACTCATCGCCTACGCCGACGACGTGGCGGTAGTGATCGTTCAGCGCAATCCAGAATTAGCACAGCTGACGCTGAACCGGGTCATGTTACGGGTAAACCGGTGGATGACTCACGGACTGACATTAGCACTGGCAAAGACCGAACTGATCCTCCTCACCGGAAGGAGGATACAAACCGTCATACCGATGACGGTGGGGTCGGTGCAGACGCAGACCGGGAGGAAGGTGAAGTATCTAGGGGTAACTCTAGATACGAAGCTGACCTTCTGGCCTCATATACAGGAGACGGCACATAGGGCGGCGACGCGGGTTTCCGCGCTCTCCCGCCTTATGGCGAACACATATGGACCGAGACCGGGGAAAAGACGGTTGCTTATGGCCACCACCCACTCAATCCTTTTATACGGGGCGGAAGTCTGGGCCGATGCGCTTGAGGTAAAGAAATACCGCAAGCGACTAACAAACGTACAGAGACAGGGGGCATTACATATCGCGTGCGCCTACAGGACGGTCTCAGCGGAGGCCGTCCTGGTGGTAGCGGGTGTAATGCCCATTGACCTGCTCGCTAGGGAACGGAAACGGACTTACGAACGAAGTGCCGACGTAGGGAGAACAAACGCGGCAGTTGAGGAACGAGACAGGACAATGCGCGAATGGACGAACCGTTGGTTAACGGACGCCACTGCTACGTGGACAAGACGCTTGATAAGCAGCCTGGTATCGTGGACCGGACGAGGGTTTGGGGAGGTTAATTTTTACCTAACCCAGTTCTTGACGGGGCAAGGTTACTTTAGACAGTATTTATTTCGGTGTAACCGGGTTAGGTCGCCGGAATGTGAATACTGCGGTTACGAGCGCGATGACGCCGAGCACACGTTTTATGTGTGCCGACGATGGACTACAGACAGACTGGCACTTGAGACAAGAACGGGCAGCATCACGCCCGAAAATACAGTGGCGAGGATGTTGCAAGACGAGGACAGTTGGACGGCGATAGCTACCTTCGTCGAGACTGTCTTAAGGGGTAAAAAGGCGGACGGGTGTCTAGAGTAGTTGGTGAAGGGTAGCATGAGCACGAGTCAGTGAGTGAATGTGAATGAAAGGACCGTATGAAAGAAATTACGAAACGGAGACAGGTTACAACATTACGGGGAACGGACTGACGAATAGACAGAACCTGCAGCGGCGAAGCAATACAAAAGTAGATCCACGCTGCAGGTTGGACAGAAGGTCGAGATTCCATCCGCGCATCATATGTCTATGGTTTTATATCAGACATATGCTGGCGTATGGCGGGTTAGACGGTCCCCGGAGTTGCCGATGCCCTTGCCACGGATGTGCCCGAGCAATCAAGCCCATCCGAGGCCAGAGCTGACGTGATTACGGAACCCGTCACACCGGTGGGTCCCCCCGCCTCTACAGGTAGGCAAAGGGGTCCTCACTGATGGTCTGGTTTAGGCAGATTCCCCGTTTTTTTACCACCGAAAAAAAAAAAAAAAAAAAAAAAAAAAAAAAAAAAAAAAATAGTCAATAATGTATATTAATGTTTCGAAGTTTTTATTTTTTTTTTTTGAAGCCCATTTTGAAGCAAAGGATAAATCCTTCTATAAACATGGTATAGAAATGTTGGAAAGGCGTTGGAAAGATTGTATCACTCTAAAAGGAGATTATATTGATGAATAAAAATGATTTTTGAAAAAAAATGTTTTCGTTGTTAGTCTCGGGACTTATTGAACGATGTGTTAACTGAATCCGCATAGCTAGCGAAAAAAGTTACTATCTCATTTCAAAAATTGACATGGCCTCATCTGATTTTCCGTAACGTAACTTCGTGAATAATTATTGAGTTAATTGCTAATTATTTGTAATTCGATTATAATAGTCAACTAATAAAATATCAACATGAAAACTCTATTCACTTTAGCTACTTTGAAATTAATTGTAATTACTTTTTATTGAATATTTTAATAAATAAAATGGAGTTTTATACGCAAGTACATTACACATTGCAGCCAAAAAAATAATTTAATCAATAATTATTTAAAAATAGTAATAAAATATTATTTATGTGATACGCTTATATTATATGTCTGTATATTTTTAATATAAATTTTAAATTTAAGTTTATTTTTTAAGTACTCAATTAAAAAATTAATATTTCATTTTTTACTTTTTAGAGAATTCTTTTATTATTAAAATCTTTCATTAACGTTTCATTTTTTCTTTATTTTCATGTCAAATAGAAGTTTAGTTTTATTTTAATTTTGTTGTCGGGAGTTTCTTTTCATATCGAATAAAAGTTTTTATGATATTGGTTTTGATTTCGTAAAAAAAATCTCAATTTTCGTGGTCTATTAAAACGCTCTTCTGAGTCTGCGCACATTTGCTGCGTTTACACGAAATGTGCGTGTAAACTTTCCTTCTCTTTCTATCATGCGCGCAAACGTCCCTCTCTTTCTATTATACGCGTAAACGCTTCCTCTCTTTCTATCATAAGTATCGTAAACGTTCCCTCTCTCTCTCTATCATGCGCGTGAACGCTTCTTCTCTTTCTATCATAAGTAGCGTAAATTTTCCCTCTCTTTCTTTTATGCGCGTAAACATTTCCTCTCTTTCTATCATGCGCGTAGTTTTTTTTTTTTTTGTGTTTATTGGCACGGGGAGGGGAAATCTTCGAAAGACACCCAAGCTGTTAACGGGTAGTGTCGGATTCACCAGTGGAAGCTGACTCCTAGCGAGAGCTGGCTTCGAGCTATCACTGGTGCCTACCGACTAAAACCCCTCCCAGAGCGGGGCACAGTCGTTAGACTAAGACTCCCAACCTGAAAATAAAAGAAGCGTGAGGAGGGGTGGAGGCCTCTCGTTAGGAGAGAGGCACTTACGCTGGGAGCGAAACTAGAGGGAGCTAATTATGGCAGCAGGTGACATGGCCTTCTGACTCGGTCGGAGGGCTTGCGGGTGAAGCTGGCAAGGGCATTAATGCTGGGGTTTGGGTGGGACTGCACTGAGGCCCAGAGGTTCGCAGCATATGTATAGGCTGCTTGAGGGATGGAGGGCAGTCTGGTTTCTACGAGGATTTGTTTGTTCCTGATGAACCATGGGATTTTGAGGGCAGAGCGAAGTAGTCGCATATAGGTGCCGTGGATGGATTTTAGGCGATGGGGGAGGGTAGAGCCCCAGATGGGGATGCCATAGGAGATAATGCTCCTGATAATGGCGTTGAAAGCGCGGACTTTGGTTTTGGGTGAGATCTTGGGGTTGTGGAAAAAGGGTTTTAGAGAGGTAAAGGCGGCTTGCGCTTTGCGCTTGGTTGCTTTGATATGGGGGATCCAGGTTAGCCTACGATCTAGGGTGATGGCTAAGTATTTGGCGGTGGAACTCCATGGGATGCGGAGAGAGTTGACTCTTATGTTAGGTGGGGTGCGTCGCCTGTGGGAGAAGAAGACGGCGGTGGATTTAGCCTCGTTGATTGTGAGCCTCCATTTTTGGTACCACTCGAGGAGGGTGGGAAGAAACTTGTTGATTTTGGCAGAGCTAGCTCCAATGGTTTTAGTGGAGTCTATGATGGCTATATCGTCGGCGTAGAGAGCGGTGAGGATGGGTTCTTTGGAGGGAAGGTCGTGGCAGAAAATGTTGAAGAGTAGGGGGGAAAGTTTGGAGCCTTGGGGGGACACCAGCAGAGATATGTACGGGGTTCGAGAAGGAAGTGCCAACGCGAACGCGGATTGTTCTATCAGCGAGAAAGGATTTTGTGACACCTATGAGGTAATCTGGGAATTTTAAGGTGACGAGTTTGTGGATGAGACCTTGGTGCCAGACTCGGTCAAAGGCCTGCTGAACATCCAATAGGAGCATCGAAGTATGGCGGCGTTTGTTGAGGTTGTCGGCGATGAACTCGGCCACTCTGAGAAGTTGGTGGCCGGTGCCGTGACGACGGCGGAATCCGTGCTGGTAGGAGGGGAGAATATTGTTGGCGTCGACGTGTTGGTTGAGACGGGCTAGGATTACGCTTTCGGCTACTTTGCTTAGAGCGCTGAGGAGGCTAATTGGCCTGTAGCTTGAGGCTGCGCTTAAGGGTTTACCGGCTTTGGGAAGACAGATAACTGTAGCTTCTTTCCAAGCCATCGGGAAATAACGAAGACGCATCATGGCATTTGTTATATTGCAAATGGCCATGATGTGTTTGCGGGGGAGAAGTTTTAAGACGTTATTGTGGATACCGTCTTTGCCTGGAGATTTTCTGTTCTTGAGGGCGCGGATGATGTTGGTAATCTCCTGCGGAGAAGAGGGGGCGATGGCGTCCGTGGAGAAATTGTGGAGGGCTAACTGTTGCTCTATTTGTTGATGACAGCTGGTTAGATGAGGGGCGCTTGTGAGAGGGGAGCATTGCTGGTGGAGAGAGGAGGCGAAGATATTGGCTTTGTCTTCGTCCAGCGTGAATGTGTTGCCCCCGTGTTTGAGGGCTGGAAGATGAGGGGTCCTATTGCGTAGGGCTCTTACAACTTTCCATACACTTTTGGGGTGCGCTTCGGCTTCTTCAATAAATTGATTGAAGGACGCGCTGCGGATTTCGGTAAGGCGGGCTCGGAGGTTGCGTTGAAGAGCGTTGAGAACAAGGCGGAGGGCCGGGTCTCTCCGGCGTTGCCATTGGCGCCGAGTTTTGTTTTTTTCCCGAATGAGAGATTTTACATCTGGAGGGAGGTTTTGAATTCTAGGGGAGACTGAGTGACTGGTGGTGGCCTGGAGGGAGGCTGAGTTGATGTCGAAGGTGATGGCCTGGATTTCTCGGTCAATGTCGGAAGTCGTGTGAAGAGCTGCGCATTTGAATTGGGAGGATTCTAAGAGATAGCGAAGGTGGAGCCAGTTTGTCGAGTGAATCATTACCGGGGTTTCCAGGGGGCAGCTAGGCACTTCCAGAAATACCGGGTAGTGGTCGGAGCTGAGTTCACAAGAGGACCAGGGATCTGTTGAGATGTTGAGGTTCTTGGTAATGAAGATGTCTAAAATGTCTGGAGTGTGGGTTTCAATTGTTGAGTTGTACGTCGGGTCGTTCGGAGCTTCGATGATGAGATGGTGTCGTAGAGCGAGGTTAAAGAGGGCGAGGCCGCTGCTGTTGCTTTGGAGACAGCCCCAGGCTGTGTGTTTCGCGTTGAAGTCACCTGCGAGAATTGTGGGTATGTTGTTGTTACAGAGGGACGGAAGATCGTCGAAGTGTTGGGTGTTGCTAGGAGGCGCGTAAACGGTGAAGATGCGAAGGGGACCGGTGCCCATAGTAAGCTCCGTGCCGACGATTTCGGCTGTGGAGCAGTTGATTTGGATGGCCTTGTGGCGGATGGATTTTTTTTGATGAAAATTGCTACTCCACCTTTGGCACCGCGGGGGCGGTCTCTTCTATAGGTTGTGAAATTAGGTATGAATAGCTTTTTGTCGGAAGAGAGGTGGGTTTCGGTGATGCAAGCGACCCCGATGTTGTTGTTTGCAAGAAGGTCTTGGAGCTCGGCGAGCTTGTTGTGCGCTAGTAGGCCGTTAGCGTTCCACGTGACAATTTTAAGGTTATTGGGTTTACTAGCCATGGTGGGCTGCTTGGATGACGGAGGTGAGTTCGCTCATAAAGCGAAAGAAGAGATTTTGAAGCTGAGGTGACGCCAGCTGGGGTAGGGGTGGCTGCATTGTTGCGGGGGAGGCAGTTGGGGGTGAATTAGACGGGGGACCCCGGGCTGCATTAGCGTAAGAGAGTGAGGGTTGGGCGAGACGGGTAGGGATTTGTAATGGCTTTGGGATCGGAGCGGGTTGGGGGGCCGGAGATCTAGGCGTAGGAGGGGTGGAGGTCTTACTCGGCGACGGATTTCTTGGAGCTTTGGGGCAGCCGCGATAGGTGGCACGGTGGTCGCCTTTGCAATTTGCACAGGAGGGTTTTGCGGATTTTTTGTCTTTGAGCGGGCAGGAATGTGTTTTGTGGTTTTCACCACAGAAGGCACAGACCCAGGCGGCGTGGTAGTAATTGGCCGTGTGAAAAAATTTGAAGCAACGGCGACACTGGGAGATGATTTTAGTTTTCCTCTTTGGCTCCACTTTGATGTTGGCGCCTCCGAGGGTAGCGAGTTTGTAGATGTTTTTTGATAGAGGGTTTGAGGGGTCAAGGTGGACCGCGACGAGGGGCCAGATTTTGTTGCCGTTTCTCATGCGGTGGATCCGGCGGATGGGGAGGTTTTCACTGCGAAGCTCTTCTAATAGTTCGGCATCTTCGATATATTCGTTGACACCACGGATGACTACAATGAGGTCACGGTCAATAGGGAGTTGATGAGTAGAGTACTCAATATTTGATTCTTCCAATCTTTTGGAGAGAATGCGAAAATCGGAAACTGTTTTGGGGTAAACGCGAACAGAGTCCGTTGTGTTGACAACGCGACGGGGGAGAATGCCGTTTTTCTTGAGTGCGGCATTCAGCTTGGGCCAGATTTGCTTCTGACGGATGATGATGGGTGGCGGGCTGCGTTCGGGCGCTACGTCAGGCTCTGAGTCGGATTCAGAGCTGCTGCTGGGGGACGGAGAGATTAGGGGGCTTATTGTGCGTTGACGTTTCGAGCGACGCGAGACTTCTGTGAAGTCGTTGTGGTTGGTGCCGGGGTCGGTGTTGGGTTCGCTGTCCATGGGGACGGAGTTGGAAACGGCCACCTGCTGCCGTGAGAGGGCGGAGGGGGCTCTGGGTGGAACAACGTGGGGAATTTCTTGAGAGGCTGGTCCTTTGCTCATTTTCATGAAGGCTGCAAGTTTATTCTGGAGGTCCAGAATGATCTGAATTAGTTGGGACTGGGACAGCCCGACGAGAGAGTTTCCCTCCATTGTGTGGCAATGGAGGGGGAGTTCAAGCGGGGCGAGAAACTTAATAGGTGGGGGGGCTCTTAGAAGAGCTGATTGAGCGGCGAGGGAGGGGGGACTACGTTGAGAAAAGCACTTATAAGTGCTGATTTTATGTACAAAATATAGAAGAAATAAAATGAAATAAAATGATAAAATAATAAAATATTAAAATAAAATATTAAAATAAAATATTAAAATAATAAAATATTAAAATAATAAAATAATAAAATAAAATAAAATAATACGTTTGAACGTTTGAAAGGCTCTTAAAAGGGCCGTTTGACAACGAGATGCCGTGGTTGGCGTGGAGAGCACAGTGCAGGCGAAGACCGATGTGCGCTGCACAACGGTCGGCGCAAGACTGATCATGCGCGTAAACGTTCCCTCTCTTTATATTATGCGCGTAAACGTTCCTTTTCTTTCTATCATGCGCATAAATGTTTCCTCTCTTTCTAATATGCGCGTCGGTTCGCTGCTAGACCGTAAGGCGGCAGCAGCTTCTGTCGCACAAAAGTTTCCTCGCATTTTTACTATGTCTCTAGCAATCTCCCTATTCATCTCTGCTGCTGCTTGGGCATCGTTACTTTCTGCTTCACTTACAATTAGTCCTGATGCAGTATGAATCATAGAGATAATATACATAGAGTGAGCGAGGTATGGGAGCTCGTGTAAGTGGAAATGTCTTACTCAAAGAAAAAGAAAGAGAATCGGAGACCCCTTTTTCTTTCTCTGTTTACTCGCTTTTGATTGGTTATTGACGACTAGCACTGCTGTGAGAGGGGAAAATCCCGTGAGCTCTAAAGATCATTCTGCAATTAGCTTGACACATCGTTCAATAAGTCCCGAGACTAACAACGAAAACAACATTTTTTCTCAAAAATCATTTTTATTCATCAATATAATCCCCTTTTAGAGTGATACAATCTTTCCAACGCCTTTCCAACATTTCTATACCATGTTTATAGAAGGATTTATCCTTTGCTTCAAAATTGGCTTCAGTTTCGGCAATGACCTCATTCGAGCCAAATGTTTTTCCCTGGAGCATTTTTTTGAGATCAGCAAAGAGCCAGTAGTCGCTGGGGGCTAAATCTGGCGAATACGGGGGGTGGGGAAGCAAATCAAAGCCCAATTCGTTCGATTTTGCCATTGTTTTCATGGACTTGTGGCATGGTGCATTGTCTTGGTGAAAAAGGATTTTTTTCTTCTTCATGTGCGGTCGTTTTGCTGCGATCTCCTCCTTCAAACGTACCAACAAGTCAATATAATAATCACTGTTGATCGATTTACCTTTTTCCAGGTAGTCAATGAAAATCACGCCATGTGTATCCCAAAAAACAGACGCCATGACTTTGCCAGCAGACTGCTGCGTTTTTGGACGCTTTGGGCGGCTTTCGCCAGCCATGCGCCACTCAGATGATTGCCGATTCGACTCCGGAGTGAAATGATGTATCCATGTTTCATCCATGGTCACGTATCAACGCAGGAAATCCTTTTTATTGCGAGTAAATAGCGATAAACAGCTCTCTGAATCGTCGACTGTAAGTAATTCAAAAGTTATAAACAATTGTGAAAAATGCTAATTTTCGACTTTCGATTGTCATAACTTTTTTTATTTATGGAGCAATTGCAATTTAACATATCTACTCTTGTAGGTATTTAATTCACGAATAATTCGACTGATAACCATTTTTGTCTATCTCTTGTAGCTTTTTCAGAATATCGAAAAAACCAAAAAAAAAAAAATAATTTTTTTACCTGAATGTTTATAAAGAACAATGGCATAGGTTTCAGTTCATGATCCACGAGATGAGGGACCTTTTTTATTAGCTTCCTCTAGACATTCCAGTTGAAAAATCGCGGATAAAAATATCGCGGTAAAATAGTTATTGAAAATTATTTCTGACCCTTAAACATGTCGGGAGATTGCTCAGCAATGTAAATTAATAGTTTAAATTAGCAAACCTCAAAGAAAAAAACAAAACAATAAAAGTTTTAATCGAAGTATTATTTAATTATAATTTTTTACTTCTCGACATTAGAATTTCATTAGTTTGAATAACTAAATATTGAAAAAAAAAAAAAAATTTTACAAGGATTCGATTTCGAATCTCAGGGGTAGAAGGAAATAACTGAATCCGCATGGCTAGCGGAACAAGTTACTATCCGATTTCAAGAATTGAGATTCCTTATCTGATTTTCCGTAACGTAACTTAGTGAATAATTATTGAGTTGATTGCTAATTATTTGTAATTCAATTATAATAATCAACTAATAAAATATCAACATGAAAACTCTATTGACTTTAGCTACTTTGAAATTAATTGTAATTATTTTTTATTGAATATTTTAATAAATAAAATGGAGTTTTGTACGCAAGTACATTATACATTGCAGCCGAAAAAATAATTCAATCAATAATTTAAAAATAGTAATGAAATATTATTCATGTGATACGCTTATATTATATGTCGGTGTATTTTTTATATAAATTTAAGTTTATTTTTTAAGTATTCAGTTAAGAAATTAATATTTTATTTTTTACTTTTTAGAGAATTCTTTTATTAAAATTTTTCATTAACGTTTCATTTTTTCTTTATTTTCACGTCAAATAGAAGTTTTGTTTTATTTTAATTTTGTTGTCAGGAGTTTCTTCATATCGAATAAAAGTTTTTAAGATATTGGTTTTGATTTCGTAAAAAAAATCCCAATTTTCGTGGTCTATTAAAACGCTCTTCTGAGTCTGCGCACATTTACTGCGTTTACACGAAATGTGTGTAAACTTTCCTTCTCTTTCTATCATGTGCGCAAACGTTCCCTCTCTTTCTATTATACGCGTTAACGCTTCCTCTCCTTGTATCATAAGTATCGTAAACGTTCCTTCTCTTTCTATTATGCGCGTAAACGTTCTCTCTTTTTCTATCATACGCGTAAACGTTTCCTCTCTATCTATCATGCGCGTAAACGTTCCTTCTTTTTCTATTATGTGCGTAAACGTTTCCTCTCTTTCTATCATGCGTGTAAACGTTCCCTCTCTTTCGTAAGGCGGCAGCAGCTTCTGGCGCGCAAAAGTTTCCTCGCATTTTTACCATGCCTCTGGCAATCTCCCTATTCATCTCTGATCGTACCATCAAACGTTCGTCTAGTACAAACTAATAGTTTTTAGTACATCTCGCGTCTGTATATGAAAAGATTTTTCTATAAGCATCTATTTTCTTTGCTAATATTTCGAGCCCCATTTTCGCTATTAGAAGTAGCTTTTTATAAGCGTTTAATTTTTTTTGTTATAAGTAAATTTAGTGGTTGCTGCAATATATTTGTAATAATATCTGTCAACAACTATTAGTTAAGGAAGTGTAGGAATAAATTATAATTTTGCCACAACGGTATTTCGAAAGATGATTATTCCTTTAAAAATGTATGTACTAAAAAATGTTGAATTAAACAGTAGAAAAATTAAGATTACTCATAAAATGTAATATTTGATGTTTTAATATATAATAACTTAATTTTTTTAAGTTTATTTGATAATTAGTATTCATTGATAGCGTTTTATATACATGTGTGATATATAAGAAAAATCAACAGTATTTATTGTAGTAACAGCAATCATTATTTATAATTTTTACTTCTTATTTTTTGTAAGAAAGATTTTATTTGATCAATATTATTATTATTGTTGCAAACAATTAGTAGTTAAAAAATATAGATCTAATTATATATTTTAGATAATTTATGTATAAATAAATTAATCCTTTAGATGTATGCACATTTTTAGACATGTAAATATATTTTAAACTTTAAATAAAACTGAATCATGTAAATATTTCTTTATTTTCAAATATAATTTGTTCATGTATAATATTTAAAATTTGCACAAACGTACTTATTTTTAGATATTTAATGTGTACATTTGAGTACATTAATTACAGTTCATAATATTAAATATGTTAATATTTATACTAATAATCATACTAATATTTAATAATTATAAAATTTTTTATTTTATTGCATTATCTTTGTTTTCATAAACGTGTAATAGTAATTTTTACTCATTTGTCCAAAAATATATAAAGCTAAATATTTTTAGTAAACTATATATTACTAATATTGAAATATTCATTAGATATGAATATATACAAATAATAAAATTGTTTTAAGAGTAGATTCTACTATCAAATTAATAATTAATTGTTTAATCTATCAAAACCTATATATATATATATATATATATAACAGCATTGATTGAAATTTCATTAAATTCAAACAAATTACATGCACTTGTGTAATTAACTGGTTTTAATTGGGCTTTCTGAGCAAAGTAAATATATATTTTTATATAAGTAATCATACAAAGTGATTATACATCCACACTGAGAAAAAAATTCATAGACAAAGAAAATTGTTTTGATTTAATGAAATGCTTTGATTGCTGGTAGATGATCTAATATTTTTTTGAGTAAAAAATTTCATTAGGGAAAAGAATATTTATTTCAGGTGATATGAAGTCGCATTTATTTAAAAGTATACTTTATTTAAAGAAGTATGCTGATTATTTTAATTTAATTAATTAATTTAAAAATGAATACTTGGATTTAAATGTATATTTATTAAAGGTTATAAAATATAACTTTAAATCAAAGATTTGGGTGCTACTAACGTTTATTGTCCAAACTGTAGATAGAAAGAAATATTTTATTGAATGCATAAAATTTTACATGAAATCAATAGGATGGGTTTGAAGTTTCCAATGTTGGAGTCCAATGAAATTTTTTAAAAACTGTTTTTATTTAAAATTTATGTTTATATTTTCTTAGTCTTAGTGTTTTATAGCATAACCAAATATTCAAATATTAATTTAAATATAATTTGTACATTTTTAGCAGCATTATTTGAATGTGAAAAATTATTTTGTTATACTTTAAAGTTGCAAACTTCAAATCCATATCAATAGGCCAGTTTTTTTTATTTAAAGTCATATTTTATAATGGCTAGTTTGAATCAAGAATTCTGCTGTTAATTGTCCAATCTGTAAACAGAAAAAAAATTTCTTTGATCAGATCAAATTTTAAATTAAACCAAGAGACTAGTTTCTTGATG
Source organism: Chalcis sispes (assembly GCA_949987625.1). Lineage (NCBI taxonomy): Eukaryota > Metazoa > Arthropoda > Insecta > Hymenoptera > Chalcididae > Chalcis > Chalcis sispes. The sequence goes on along the minus strand of OX465095.1, from coordinate 24,622,721 downwards.
CAAAATCATATTTTAAAATGTGTTATGTAATAATGTATATATGTTATCAACATTTCGAGAAAGAATTCATCAAATAATAAAATAATTTATTGTCTATATTCATTCATCTGCATTAGATAAATTCATTTATTAATGGATTCTCCCAAATTTCATTGTATGAATTATATTATAGAAAAAAACAGAAAAATTTGTTGACCTAAGGTGATAATAAAATAAAAATAAAATGATTTTTAAAAAAGAAAGAGAGAATACAAAAATTTAATTTACAAAGTGAAAAATAAAATTTAAATTTATAAATTAAATAAATAAAAATTAAACTTAAATTTAAAATTTATAAAAAAAATATTTAGGCTCATAAAACTATTCTTTCAAAAATATTATTTTTAAGTTATTTTTTTATCTTTAAATGCATCGAAGGAGTGATAAATAAACAAAATAAGAAGTTAAAATTAGTGAAATTAAAACAAAATAAAATAAGAAATTAAAAGAAAAAAATCAACAAGATCAAGCCTACAAAATGGCATATTATATTTACTTCAAAAATTGCATTTAAATGGAATTTTACAATCAGACTTATTATTTGTGATTGTCTTATATATACAATATACATAAATTTTTCTACAGTTAATTAATTGTTTTACGTTTATTAATTTAAAATATGTATTTAGTTTCTTTCTTTTCAGGTTTATTATTTAAAACTACTAATTAATTATCCCAACATATTTAATGGTCAACAATGATTTTAAATTATTATAATAAATTTTAAATGTTGAAGTTTTTACTTTATTTGTTGGGGTTGAAGTATTACTATTCTGTTTTAACTTCACTATTTTCAACTTCTTATTTTGTTTATTTGGTGGTTCCTCAAGGCATATAAGTGTCAAAAATAATTTGAAAATAATACTTTTTTAAAGATAGTTTTAGATGCAGGGATATTTCTTAGATAACTTTTAAATTTAGGCATACTCTTTATTTATTTAATTTATAAATTTAAGTTTTATTTTTCTATTTTTTATTATTAAATGATCGCCAATTCAGAAAAAAAGGAAGCTCGATTATATGTTTTCGAAAGATTATGCTATAACATTTGAGGTGGCTAAGGATACTTATAGTCTTTTTCTGCAACCAAGTAAAATAAAAATATTGATTTCTTAAATTTAAAACTGTAATGTATGAGTATAAGTGTGAAAGAAAAGAGTATTCTCAAATTGCAAACTAAATTAAAGGATCCCCGTCAACAATATCAATGTTGATTTTAATATTGATTTCAGTATAAAATCTGCGTTGATTCCGTACTGATTTTATGCTGAATCCATATTGAATCAACGTTGATTTTGTCCGAAAACGCAATCTGATTTAAATGTTGAATCCGCACTGAATTCAGAATGAAATCACCCTGCTGAAAATAGACAATTAAAAAGAATAGGAAAATAATCAATTGTTTTCAATGTGGTTTTGTACCTCCAAATTTTGTATAAGAAATCAATTCAATCAATTGAAATCGATAAGGATCAATCGATAGACCAGTAGCTTTAATCAATTAAAAACAATTGAAATAAATAGAATTTAATTAGTATAAATAGAAATCAATACATTAAAATCTAAATTATATATTCAAATCTATTAGAAGGCATCAATTCAATTTAGCAATATAGAAATCAATACAAACAGACAATTAAAAACAATTAAATCAAATTTAATTTGATTAATATAAGATCTATACCGACAAATCTGCATTACCTACATAGCATGAAAGATTTTTGCAAGATTTCATAAAAAGTTTGAAACCTCGCAAAAATCTTACGAAAAATGTTATTGTGATGTTTTATGTCAGCGTATAATCATCGTATGAACATTTTCCGTAAAGACGAGGAAAGATTTTTCGATATGCTTTTTAAAGATTGGCAGAAATATTGCAGAAACATTTTATACAGGACTTCTTCAAGGTCCTATGAAACCTCGCAAAAATCTTATCTTGAAGGGGAGGGGAGAGGGAGAGGTGGAGAAAGGGAGAGAGAGAGACAGAGGTCATATTTAACTTATATTAGGTGCGCAACTAAGTTCTTCCCATTTTTCTTGATGAAAATGCAATTTTATTGTAAAAAATCGCTAGCTACAACTTTTTTCCATCTTTCTGGCAGAGCTCGAATACCGTTATGGTGAAAGTGTTCGTCTTTTGAAGCTATCCACGAATCAAGCCAACTTTTGATATCTTCATATGAGCGGAATTGTTGATCATCTAGACCATGTGTCATTGAACGGAATAAGTGATAATCGAACGGCGCAATATCTGAGGAATATGGCAACCAGAGACAGAACGTTATCATGCAGTAGAATCACTTTTTCGTGCCTCTGCTTATATTGAGCCCGTTTTTCGTGTAGTGCTGGGATCAATCGCATTAATTGAATTCTATACCGTTGTCCGGTGATGGTTTCATTTGGATTTGACAGCTCATAATAAATAACAATGACCTGGTTCCCACCAAATACACAACATAACTTTGGCAGCGTGAATATTGGTCCGAGCTGACGATGTAGAAACATGACTGGGCAGTCTCTATAACTTCCTTCTCTTTGGATTGCCTTAATGAATCAATTTTTCATCATCTGTCACGATGCGATAAAGAAAATCCTTCCTTTTTTGCCGCTGGAGCAGTTGTTCACAGGCGAAAAAACGACGCTTAACGTCCCTTGGCTTCAAATCATAAGGAACCTAAGTTCCCTGCTTTTGAATCATTTCCAACGCATGCAATTGTTTGGAAATGGCTTGGCGGGTAACTCCTAATACTGAAGCAAGCTTATTTTCCGTTCGGCATGGATCCTTGTCAAGCAATGCCTCCGATTCAGCGTCTTCGAAGGTTTTTGGCCTACCTTCACGCGGACGGTCGTCAATATCGAAATCACTATCTTTGAAGCGACGGAACCAATCACGGCACGTTGTTTTACTTGAAGCAGCATCTCCGTAAACTTTTGAGCTTCTGATGTGCTTCAGTCGCTTTTTTCTTCGAATGAAAGAAGAAAAGCAACGCTGCAAATGACGATTATTTGGCACAAAATGAGAAATTTTGATACAACCAAAAGTATATGATGCCAAAACAATCACTAATGTGTCAAAGCAATTTGTTTACCATACCAGGTGTACAAGTATGAAATGCGGATTTTAAAAGAAAAAATAACACGTTAAATTTGGTAGAATAAAAAAGTGCTTTATTCAAAGTATGCTCCATCGCTTTTTATACATTTTTCCCATCTTTCGGGCAATTTGTGAACACCACGCCAGTAGAAATCTTCCCCTTTTGCCGCGAACCATTCATCGAGCCATTTTTTGACATCTTGATAGGAATCAAAGCGCTGCTCAGTAAGTGCGTGATCCATCGATGCAAACAAGTGGTAATCAGAAGGAGCCAAATCTGGTGCGTAAGCCGCATGAGGCAGAACTTCCCAGTTGAGTGCTTCCAATGTGTCGCGAACCGGTTTTGCCTTATGTAATGGAGCATTGTCATGGAGGAAAATTACTTTGTGTTGCCTCTTTCGGTATTCTAGCCTTTTTTCAAGCAGCAAACGGTTTAAATCGGTTTATTGTTGTTGGTAACGTGTAGTATTAACCGTTTTACCAGGTTTCAATAGCTCATAATAGACCACGCCCCTCTGGTCCCACCAAACATAGAGCATCGTCTTTCTGCCAAAACGATTTCGTCTTGCGGTCGATGTGGATGGTGCTCCTGGGTCTACCCACGATTTCTTGCGTTTAGGAGTTTCAAAATAACTCCACTTTTCATCCCTTGTTACTATTCGATGCAAAAACGACTTCCTTTTGTACCGAGCAAGCAAAATTTCACATGTGATTTTGCGATTTTCCAGTTGCTTGTCATTCAGCTCATGTGGTACCCATCTACTGCTCTTCTGAATTTTCCCCATCGCTCGTAGGCGATTGAAAACAGCTTGTTGGAAAACTCCTAATTGCTGTGCGAGTTGCTTTTGTGTTTACGAATTATCTTCGTCCAACAATGCTTGCAAACCCATATCTTCGAATTTTTTTGGCGGTTTTCCATGTTCCTTGTCTGCAACGTCGAAGTTACCTCTTTTTTAACGCTGAAACCATCGTTCACACGTATCTTTCGATGGAGCATGTTCACCATAAGCTTCTCGTAGTAACCGAAAGGATTCAGCAGCAGTTTTCTTCAAATGAAAACAAAAAATTAATGCTGTCCGCGAATGCTCTTTGTTCGGTATAAATTTTGACATATTAAACACAACAATACAACACGATGCACACACTTTTTCAGTCTATCACTAATTCGCGTCTGAACTTGTTGATGACACAGCAAAATGGCGCAGTGTCAAATCATAACAGCTTAAACTACATTGGTACACCATCTGTTGTCTAAAATCCGCATTTCATACTTGTTCACCAGATATGTCTAAGCTTGCTTCATGACGTTTTGGATGTTGAAATTGACAAGCACTTGCTGCTGGAGCCATCTATTGACAAAAAGCGAGAACCTAGTTACGCACCTAATACCCTCCAGTATTATAATTTTTATATTTTTAGATTTATCTAATAAATCCAAATTTGTGTACAGATGATATCATGTACAGCTCTTATCTGTTTTGCCACTTTAAAATCATCAAAATCATGTTGCGTGCAACTTGAACTTTTTTTGAGTTTCATATCGAATGAAGGGAGTCATTTTATGTTTTTCTTGCATGTACCACAAACTTGTGTCTTCTTCGTGTAGAAATTCTGTTAATATTGGAAAGGAATACCAATTATCGACGTAAAGGATGTGATCTTTATTATAATAATGTTTTATCATATGAGTGACTCAAACACCTGAAACACCTAATCCAAAATTCTCAGTCAGTATTAGTCCCTGTGTAAATAACAAAGTCTAAGGTCACTCCTAACTCACAATCCACAAGTACATATTGGGTGTACAACTTTGCTTCCGCCGTTTTGCAGTAGATGGCTGTAGCGGTAAGTGGTAGTTGAAATAAATAGATCATAGATGTCATACGATAAGCTTAGGTATTTGTAAACACGACGCCATCGAAATATTAGTCGATTTGTGTCTGCATCATAAAGTTATTCTCGATTAAACATGTCAGCTTACGAGCCAAATTCTCGTCATTTGCGGGAGGTTTTAATTTTCTGCTTTAATATGAAGAAATCTGCGACTGAGGCTCATCGAATGCTCTCAAATACCTATGGTGAGGCCGCTATTAGTGAAAGAACGTGCCGAGAGTGGTTTCAACGCTTCAAGAACGTCGATTTTAACGTCGAAGACCAGCATGGCGGTGGAAGAAAGAAGGTTTCCGAAGATGCAGAATTGGAGGCATTACTTGATCAGACTCGTGTCAAACGTAACAAGAATTGGCAGGATCATTGGGAGTGACGCAACAAGCCATTTCAAAACGCCTGAGAGTCATGAGAATGATTCAGAAACAAGGAAATTGGGTGCCATACGAGTTGAAGCCGAGAGATGTTGAACGGCGTTTGTGTTTGTGAACAGCTGCTTGCAAGGCAAAGACGGAAGAGATTTCTGCATCACATTGTGACTACGGACGAAAAATGGGTTCACTACGATAATCCCAAGCGCAGAAAATCATGGGGATATCCCGGCCATGCTTCCACGTCGACGGCCAAACCGAATATTCACGGTTTCAAGGTCATGCTCAGTATTTGGTGGGACCAGCTCGGCGTAGTGTATTATGAGTTGTTAAAACCGACTGAAACCATAACAGGCGATCGGTATCGAACGCAATTAATGCGTTTGAGCCGAGCATTGAAAGACAAACGGCCGCAATACAACGAGAGACATGATAAAGTGATTTTACAGCATGACAATGCTCGACCCCATGTTGCGAAAGTGGTCAAGACATACTTGGAAACTTTGAAATGGGAAGTCCTACCCCACCCGCCGTATTCTCCAGACGTTGCTCCCTCGGACTATCACTTGTTTCGATCAATGGCACACGGCCTGGCTGATCAGCACTTCCGGTCTTATGAAGAAGTAAAAAATTGGATCGATTCGTGGATCGATTCAAAAGATGACCAGTTTTTTCAACGCGGGATTCGTATGCTGCCCAAAAGATGGGAGAAAGTAGTGGCCAGCGATGAATACTTTGAATCATAAATGCATAACCAGTTTTTTACAATAAAGCCTCGAATTTCGGAAAAAAAACGGCGGAAGCAAAGTTGTACACCCAATATATTTTTACTCGTACACCAAACCTGTGACGTTTTAAAGGTAGATACTGTTTAAAGGCTGAGCGTCCTTTTCATAGAAGAAGACTTTCATCTATAAATAATATTTCCTTTGAAGCATAGATACTTGAAAACTTACTTTTCAAATAATTGATAACATTTTTTAATTTTTTAAGTGGATGATCAGATACAACACAAAAAGTAAAAAACATAAAATTTGATAGTAACGATTGCGAGGCATTATTTTTGAGAATATAGGAGTCGATAAAGTAGAAGTACTCCAATAATTTTTGAGGTTCTTATTTATATATCCCATGAAAATAGAGAGTGCTAAAAATTTTAGTAACTCTTCTTTTGGGAAATCCGTCTATTAAGTCATTTTTTCATGAACTGGTTTTAGATTTTGATTATGATAATGCTTGATTTTAGTGCAACTAAGTTCAAGAATAGCGTTATTAAAAAACAACTCAAAATAATGAATAGATTCGATTCCATTTATTACAACATCTTGTATTCCATATCGTGAAGTAAATTTTTTGATAGATGGAAAAAATCTGTGTTATAAAATGTTTCTTGACCTAGAATATAATTGATGTCATTATCATCACTGATGATTTCATTGCCAACTTCAGATTTTACTTCGGAATCTGGCTCAGATTCTCCACTGCTCCTGTTGAAGAAATATAAAGGGTGATTCATTATGTGGTTTGATTTTCAATACACAGATCACACGTGACTCATGTCAAACTGTAATGTAATTTTTATTCAGTATTGTTTGACAAATCATCGTGGAAAGACTTACACCGCAACAACATATCCAAATTGTTCAGCTTTATAACGAAAATCAGCGTTCTGTGAGAAATGTTTTTCATGCTCTTAAAGCAACTTATGGTGTGCATCGTCGACCTGCCGAAACTACTATCCGCAATACCCTCCGCGAATTTGAAACCCAGCATACATTAATGGATGATAATCGACCGATTAGACCACATCCAGCACGTAGTGAAGAGAATATAGCGGCTGTAGCTGAGAGTGTGGCTGACGACCGTGACGAATCGATTCGGCGTCGTTCTCAACAGCTTGGTTTGTCGTACGCAACAACTTGGCGTATTTTACGTAAAGATCTTGGTTTTAAGGCATACAAACTTCAACTCGTGCAAGAATTGAAGCCGGGCGACTTTGGTTTGTATCGTGTTTTTGGTGAATGGGCTCTGAATCAGCTCAATGAAAATCCGCTGTTTTATCACGAAATTTTGTTCAGTGATGAGGCGAATTTTTGGGCTCAATGGATACGTCAATAAGCAGAATTTCCATAATTGGGCTGATGAACAACCCGAAGAGCTTCAACAGCTACCTCTAAAGTCACAGAAATGCACAGTTTGGTGTGGTTTATGGGCCGGTGGAATCATCGATCTATATTTCTTTCAAAATGAGTCCGGTCAGAACGTAACTGTCAATGGCGACCGCTATCGTACCATGATAACGGATTATTTGCCACCTGAAATTGAAGCCCGTGGTATGGGTGAACTTAGGTTTCAATAAGACGACGCTACTTCGCATACAGCGAGAGAAACAATGGACTTATTGAGAAATCATTTTGGTGTGAACCTGATTTCACGTTTTGGACCAGTAAATTGGCCCGCTAGATCGTGTGATATCACACTTTTAGATTATTTTCTTTGGGGTTACACGAAGTCTCTGGTCTTCAGGGATAAGCCAGCTTCAATCGACGCTTTGCAAGCCAACATTACTCGTGTCATTCGCGAGATACCGGTCGCCATTCTGGAACGCGTCGTCCAAAATTGGACCCTCAGGATGGACCATTTACGGCGTAGTCGCAGTCAACATTTAAATGAGATAATGTTTAAAAAGTAAATGTCATAGATTGTTCTTCTGACTCACAATAAAATTTTTACTATAGAATGCAACTTTATGCCTTTTATTTGAGATTAGAAACTAAACCTCATAATGAATCACCTTATATAAAGCAGCTAGATAAGTGAAATTATCAGATACTAAAACCATACAATATTGAGACTGGCCAATGTTGAGACCTGGTTATGAGACTTATATTAAGGCACTCAATTAAGCATTTAGCTTGTGGATTTGGGCACACCACCTAGTGTTTAATTGAGAAGTAGCTCCTAGATAAATAATCCTTTCAGAGGAGGCAACGTAATAAATTGATATTATGATTGATCTACGCCTTTTTCCGAAAATATTTTTTGTTTTAAAAATTTAAAATATTTCAAGTAAATGTAAATGATAATATTTTGAAGATTCTAAATATGTGCTCGATATATAATTTTAAATCAACATCGGCTAGAAAATTGAATGCGTATAAAAATATATGAAAAATTAAAATTGAGCGAAAGAAGCAGCAATATTGAGTCATTTTGAATTCTAAAAATGTAACTATATGCATACAGGGTGGGCTATTTTAACTTCCCTACCTAAATATCTCAGAATCTAAGCAAGATACGGAAAAAAGTTTCAGACAAAAGTTGAAGAAGGCATAGGGGGTTAGATAACAGTGACCTTTAGCTTGACCTTGGAGTTGACCTATAAGGTCAGTTGAAGGTCAACTTTATTTTTTTAAATAGAAATCCCTATTTTTCATGCCGGAATCAGAAAGAGCAAAAAATTTAGCATCAAATTTGTTTCAAACAAAATTTTTTTTTATGACCTCAAGGAGGTCAGAAATCAAGGTCGAATATCTTAAAAAGCCGTTTCTTGCATTTTCACTGCATTACCGAGGTTTTTAGGAAAAATAAACTAATCTGTTATTAATCTAAAGCACTATCAATACTTACCCTACTAACCCTAAGTCCGACCTTTACATATTACCCCCCCCCCCCTCCCCGACAATCCCCTATACCCCCCCCCCCCACAACCCCTTTCCTTTTAAGATTAACTTTTCAATCTCAAATTTCATCCTCCAAATCCCTATTTTTGATGCTGGAATCGAAATAAATGAAAAATTCTACATTATTCTTGTCCTAGAGACAATTTTGTTTTGTAATCTCCAAGAGGTTAAAAGTTAAGGTCAAATACCTTGAAGGGCGTTTTTATGCTAACGTGACTTTTAGGAACAATAAAATAAAAATTTTGTACACGTGTTTGAATTCGAATTTTTTAGCTAAAAAGAAAACAGTTTTTGACTTTAAAACTGTTTAATTTAGAAAAAAAATTAAATTTCCAAAAACCCCTATGAGGTCCACTAGATAAACATGTTTTGAACATATTTACACACAAATTAGGTAATTAGGTCGCCTGGTATTATTGGGAAACTTTCCAGCGAAATTCACTTTTTTTTCAAGGCGCTTTAGAAGATCAGCTATCACACTGCCAATATGTTTTCAAATATCATGAGGAAAATATACACACACACACACTGATTTTCTCTCCAATACCCTTACACATCATTGATTTCAAATACTATTTATCACTACGCTGCCTACCCAAAATTCTACTTGCTTGTAGGGAGAGGTGAGTAGGGCATTTGCGGGTAGAGCTTACGGTGGGAAGAGGAATAAAGATAAGTGTGAACTTATAGGTGTGAACTTAACTTCGAGTAGACGTCGAAGTTGACTTTCACAATTATTTTAAGGTCATCTTTACATTTTGAGATAAAATCCTTTGTTTTCGATTCTGGAATCAACCTCTGTTTGCCAAACCGCTAATCTTCCCTTTTACCTACGTGTACCCTGCACATCTCAAATTTTATCCTTACTATCTACCACTACTCTACTATCTCAAATTCAATCTGCTAGTAAAATTCATTTGGTAAGGTATTATTCAGTCGATTTCAAGATAGGAAAGACAATAAAAATAAGGGTAATTTTTAATTTGACCTATAAGCTAACTTCTCAGGTTATTTTAAAATCAACTTTATTATTTATAATAAAAACCTTTATTTTTAATGCTGGAATAGAAAGTAGACTTCGAAAATATTTGAGAAGAAGTTAATTATCTTATCTTTGAAAAGTTACGTATCTCATAAATGTTTTGAATATCTGATTTTTAATCGTAAAAATCGTTAACAAATTTCTGATTCATGTGACTTTTTGTTAAATGGCAAAATTAATTATATTTTTTTAAATTTTACATTTCGATCAATCTTAGAAAGTACATTTATAATACAGTTGCAGTCGGGGCTTCATTTTTTTTCTTTTCATAAGTTTTTAAAATTTTAATTATTATTTTATCTTAATTCTGCAAACATGACGAACAGAACTAAAAATGGCTGACTATCAGCCCAATGATATTGTTGATATGATAATAGTTCTAGGGGAAAGTCATAATAATTATCGTGCTACAACAAGACTGTACGCAGAACACTTTCCTAATAGAAGACATCCTGATCATAGAACAATAAGTCAGTTAACACAAAGAGTTCGTGGTGGACAGCTGGTCCGTCAACGCAAGCGTCCTGAATAGGACGAAAATGATGTTCGTGTTGTAACTGTTCTTGCTATCATTCATCTTGACCCTCATATTAGCAGTCGCCGAGTTGAAAAAGAAATCGGTGTATCAAAAAAAATCTTTTTGAGAATCCTTAGAGTCCTTAAATACTATGCCTATCACATAAATTTAGTTCAAGAGTTACAGTTTCATCATTTTTAACAGCGCATTGTGATTTGCTAATGGGCTTTGGATATGATAGAAAATAATCCTGATTTTTTCAATTTTGTGCTTTTTTCTGATGAGGCCAAATTTTAAAGTGACAGGGAGCTCAATAGGCATTATTGGTCCGACGAGAATCCTCACTAGCATAGTATGATGTGGAATTGTAAATGGGTATTTAATTGGTCCTTACTTCTTTGAAGAAAATGTTGTTAAGAATACTTATTTACAGTTCATTAGAGACAAGTTACCAGTGCTGATGAAAGATATCGATTTAGAGACGCGACGAAGAATGTCGTTCCAGCACGATGGTGCACCAGCACATTTTGCGCGGATCGTACGAAATTTTTTGAATGAAAACCACAGTGGTAGATGGATTGGACGAGGTCCTATAAACTGACCTGCTTGTTCACTTGATATGACATCTCTGGATTTCTTTTTATAGGACTACATAACAAATGTTATTTTTGAACAACAGCTTACGACAAGATTAAACATGCAAGACCGCATTAGTCGAGCATGTGCTGCGATCCCAAGGCAAACTTCGTTTAACACCGTGCACCATTTTAAAAAACGTTTGCTTTTGTGCCTTGATGAAGCAGAGGGACATAACTTTGAACATTTGCTTCGAAATTGAATTAGTAATCGTAAAACCAGTGAGAAGCGAGGGGACTCACTTTAATCCAGCACCCTAAATAGTAAGGGGCTAGGGGACTCACTTTGAACCAGCACCCTGTATAGTGAGAGGCGAGGGGACTCACTTTATTCTAGCACCCTAAATAGTAAGAGACAAAGAGACTCACTTTAATCCAGCACCCCAAAGGAAGCAGAACTTACTACGTCCACGTCGTTGTTTCTGGCAACTGGACTTGTTTGTCCAATCCATGAACCACTGTAATTTTTATCTGAAAAATTCCACAGAATCCATGTAAAATGTACTGGTGAACCATCATTCTGGCAACACAATCTTTGTCACTTGTCTAAATCGACATTTTTTGTTATTTCTGGTAGCTGATCTGTAAGAAACTGTCCATAGATATTCCTATTGACGCTTTCATAAAAAATGTACAAACCAATTACATACCCGTTAACAATTCTACATCATACCCATAAGGCTACAAGGTTGTGGTGATTTACTGTCCTACACCAGTGAGGATTCTCGCCAATAAGGGTAATTATGACTATTGCTTTTTCAGCCACTTTAAGATTTAGTCTTATCAAAGAAAAAGCATAAAATTTAAATAATCAGAATCATTTCTCATCATCTCTAAAACCTATTTGTAAAACACAATGTGACTTCAAAACGATGAAACTTCAACTCATGAACTAAAATTTTATGATAAGCATGTATCTAAGGTCTTTGAGAATTCTCAGAAAAGATCTTAATGGAATAATGGATGGATTTGGCTACTGATTCGTTACTGATAATATGAGGGTATAGATAAATGATTACAAGAACAGTCAAATAGGAGTATTGTTATTGTCGTATTCGTGGTAATAACCTATTCAACCCATCTTCACTAACGGATTAAATTTCGAGTAAAGAGCATGGATAAGCATAAAATTTGAGATTGATGGGGTGATATTAGGTCGAAGAGGGTTATTGGGTCATTAATTTATTTTTCCTACAAACCACGGTAATGCAGTGAAAATGCAAGAAATGGCTTAAGATATTCGACCTTGATTTTTGACCTTTTGGAGGTCATAAAACAAAATTTTATTTCAAACAAATACGATGTAGATTTTTTTGCTCTTTCCGATTCCGGCATAAAAAATAGGGATTTTCATTAAAAAAAATAAAGTTGACCTTCAACTAACCTTAAGTCAACTCCAAGGTCAAGCTAAATGTCACTGTTATCTGACCCCCTATGCCTTCTTCAACTTTTGTCTGAAACTTTTTTCCGTATCTTGCTTAGATTCTGAGATATTTAGGTGGGGAAATTAAAATTCTCCACCCTGTATATGTAATAATTATTAGTAATAATTATTATTAATTATTTTTTATAATTATTATTTACTAATTTTTATAATCATTTACTATTTTTTATAATTATTTGTTTCAAAAATTGTATTTTTCAATAGTTTATTTTCTGACGCATACATGCGTCATTCTGGCCCATAAGGTTAAGATTATCATTATTGTAACAATTTTGTAGAATATATGCTAGCTATAAGAAAATGTACTACGATAAAGGCTATGAGATTGTAGATAATAAATATACACAGTATGTCGGAAAATTTCCCGAACTTTTAAAATAAAAAATCGAAAATTACATCTAAAGAAATTTATTTCAGTTAACTTTCAACATAGTCCCCTTACCTAGATATACACTCATTTGAGCGCTCAATGAGTGATTCGAAGGCTCTCTGGTACTCCTCTGAAGTTATCGCTGTGAGACGCTCAGTGCAAGCCGCTTGAATGCTCGGTACATCTTCAAAAAATCGTCTTTTTAAGGCAATTTTTAGCTTGGGAAATAGGAAAAAGTCGGCTGGAGCCAGATCTGGCGAGTGTGGGGCGTGATTGATGCGTGGGATCTGATTTTCGGCGAGATAACGCTTCACAATGTTCGAAGAATGAGCAGGCGCATTGTCATCCAGCAAACTCCACGATCCCGGTTCCTTGTACTCGGGCCTGATGCGATTAATCCAGCGGTTCAGACGTTTTAACACCTCTTCGTAATAAGCAGCATTCACGGTGGTGTTTGGGGGCACAAATTCTTTGTGTATCAGGCCTTTGGAATCGAAGTAAGCGATGAGCATCGTCTTTACCCGTGATTTTTGTTGGTGCACTTTTTGAGGCCTCGCACGGCCCGGACTGAGCCAAGCAAATGACTGGCGCTTCGTGGAAGGATCGTATTGAAAGCACCAAGTCTCGTCTCCAGTCACAATTGAGGTTAGAAAGCCCGGAGTGGTGTCACAAGTCTCGATAAAATCTTGACAACATTGGATGCGAGTTTCTTTCTGCTCTGGTGTGAGAAAGTGCGGAACAAATCGAGAGTAGACCTTCCTGCGGTTCATTTTTCCTTTCAAAATCAACGCGACGCTATCCTTGCTCATGTTCAGTTCGTCTGCCAACATTCTGAGAGACATGTGGCAATCCTGCTTCAGTAGCGCGCGCACGCGATCCTCGTTTTCGTCGGTAACAGCTGTTGACGGCCGGCCGCTTCTCTCGTCATCTTCTAACGACTCTCTAGCCTTCTTGAACCGACTGAACTACGTGTAAACAGTTGTACGCGACACTACACCTTCACCGTAAGCCGAATCGATCATTTTTTTCGTTTCCGCGAAAGTTTTTCTAAGTTTATAGCAGACTTTAATTGCGCCACGATGTTCAAATTTCTCATCCATCGTAGAGCTTGCACCGGGGTACTAAACACACGTTCACTCAAGCACGTCTATCTCGGCAACTAATGAACGGATACTGGTGAAAAAATTTTCAGACACTCTAGAGGGATGTAGCAACATAGTACCGGTGTCGTCCAAGAGGTGGCGCCACTCGTACAAGCGCTACAAAATAAGTTCGGAAAGTTTTCCGACATACTGTGTATTTATATATGATTAACAAGAAGACATTAAAACTAATATTTACAACAAAAAGATTTTAATTACATGCTGATAATTATTTCTATGGAGAACTATGACACTGCTTCACTACACAGAATATTCTTGTTTTCAGTTTACCGGGTTTGTAACTGTCTGGTTTAAAACCACAGACCTGTAGCCTGTCTGCGGTTTCAGAATTTAGGATTGTTTGATTTAAATCATAGTTTCTCGGCCTGTCTGCCGTTTAAGGAGTGTTTGGACACAGGATCAAGAGCATTTACTTAAATTAGCAACATAAGTTATTATAAAAGACCTTCGGGTTTTCTGCGATTTTTGGGTATTGGATCAGGAGGTTGAAGGTTCGTGTTTAAATATTTTCCGCTATGTAAACTGTGAAATTTAGAATCTCATAATTCTAATTAACAATTCTAATTAACTTTCAATGTCGTTATTTATGGCGAATAAATATTTTATCAAAATTTCGAAATATTTTAAGTAAAAGCGTTGATATCGTTGAAAATTTGTTTTCGAACGTGGGTTTTTAAAATTAAATTAAAGTTTGAAAATAACAAAACAAATAATTTTTTTATTTCTTTTTAAGAACTTTTTTGAAGACTTGTATATTTGTAATCACATCTTAATAATTTCGCCGTCAATTATTTTACTTTTTAGTAGAATCTCAGCTAAAAGAAATATTAATAACACAAATTAATAACACATATTATTAATAACACAAATAGACATAGATCCTGCGTGTTTGTATGGAAAAATATGTCTGAAGTGTATGTGTACTAATCAATGGATTATGAAGATGGAAGTGGTAGAATACGAGGTGCGTTCAAAAAGTAAGGTGACTTTTCAAACTGCGTAGGCAACGTATATTTGATCATCGATTTTTTTTGTTGTGTTGGTACATATGGCCCGAACATATTTTCACAGTTTCAAGTGTATAACATGCTTAGTTTGTTTTTGACAGATAGAAAGGTTGGGCGTGTTTGAGTGTGCTCGGCGATTTTCTATTATTATAAAAAATGAAGCAAAGAATTAAAATACTTGAAATATCGGCAGAAGTATACGGTGAGTCTGCTCCAAGTAAAAAAAAACTGTTCACTAGTGGTGCAAGCTCTTCCAAGATGGTTGAGAAGATGCCAATGACGAACCTCGCTCTGGACGCCTCAGCACATCAGATGATAACGTCGAAGCTGTGAAGAAAATTGTTTTGGAAAATCGTCAAATTATCATAAGAGAAGTTGCTGAAAATGTTGGCATATCGATCAGCTTGTGTCATGCAATTTTTTCGGATGTTTTGGGCAGGAGACGTGTGTAAGCGAAGTTAGTTCCAAAATTTCTTAATTTTGATCAAAAGAACCGTCGCATGAGCATCGTTCGGGAGCTCTTGAATGACGTCAATGATGATCCTGATTTGCTCAAAAGGGTCATAATTGGTCACAAATCAAAGGTGAATGTTATGACGTTGAAACCGAAGCCCTATCGTCACAATTGAAACATCCAGGAGAACCAAGACCAAAGAAGCACGCCAAGTTCGATTAAATGTCAAAGTTTTACTCACTGTTTTTTTCGATTATTGTAGCGTAGTGCATTAGTAGTTACCTCAAGATCGTACGGTCAATAAGGATCATTACTTTAAAGTAATGCGCTGTTTGTAAGAAGCAATACGAAAAAAACGTCTGGAATTGTGGAAAAACAATTCACAGCTTTTGCATCACGATAATGCACCTGCTCATTTATCGTTGCTTGTGAAAGATTTTTTGGCCAAAAACAACACGACAGTTATGCCTCAGCCACCATATTCGCGGGATTGGGCTCCTTGCAACTTTTTCCTGATCCCAAAACTGAAGAGGTCTATGAAAGGATAAAGATTTGCAACGATTGAGGTAATAGAAACTGCATCGCTGGAAGAGCTTAAAGCTATACCAAAAAGTGCTTATGAGAAGTGCTTTGAGAATTGAAAAAAGCGTTGGCACAAGTATATTGTACTAGGTTGGTCAAAAAGTTTTGAAAGCGGAAATGAAGATACTTCTTTTTGTTGATGAAATCACTTTTATTGCTAAGTATAATCTCCCATAAGTTCAATACACTTGGTCCAACGGTCTTCCACTTGTTTACCCCATCATGGAAGTGACTTTCTGCAAGGCCTGCAAAATACTCCTCTACGACGGCTATAACCTCTTCGTTTGATAAAAAATGCTTCCCACGAAGGAATTTCTTGAGGTGTGGAAACAGCCAGAAGTCAGAAGGAGCTAAATCAGGCGAATAAGGTGGATGCTGCAACAATTTGTACTTTAATTCGGTTATTTTAGTGATGGTTTTTTGAGCTGTGTGAGCGGGTGCATTGTCTTGATGAAAAATGATTTTTTTCTTGTGCAAACCGGGTCTTTTTTCACTAATTTTTTCATCCAATTGGTCCAATAGGGCCTCTGCTAAATCTCTCTTGGTCAATCGACGATTTTCCAAAACCATATCCTGTACTTTTGCTATGAATGCTGGTGTTGATGCACTTTTTGGATGTCCTGAGCGTGGATCGTCTTCAACGCTTTTTCGACCACGTCTAAACTCTAAAACCCATCGATGCACAGTTGGAAATGAAGGAGCAGATTCCTTCAACACTTTCACTATTTTTGTATGAATTTCCGTTGCTGATAAACCTTCCAAAACAAAGAATTTTATCACTGCACGATATTCGGTTTTTTCCATTGTAAAAAAAATACACTGACACGTCAACTTCAAATGGCTTGTAAACAAACAATAAATTGACAGAGTGGAATGAAACTTTGGGTATGTTTATATGAAAGATAAAATATTAAAATGGCGTAAAATCTTTGGTTCTTCTACTGCTCTATAGATGTCGCTTTCAAAACTTTTTGAACAACCTAGTATCTGAGGGGGATTACTTTGAAGGGGACAATATGAATATTGATAAATAAATAAATATGTTTTCATAAAAATATGAAGTCACCTTAGTTTTTGAACACACCTCGTATGTAAATTAGCAAAATCACTGTGCGGTTTAAAGAAAGCTAAAGAGCATGTTGTAATGTCTAGCGAAATTTTTAATGAAATTAAATTTTAAGATAAATAAAAATGACTATATATTCTTAAAAATAAAAATATTATTTATTTTGTAGATTTTATTAATAATATTCTTTTAGGTGGAAAAAACTTTGAAAAATTCAAAAAGCGCAAATTAAATTGACAGAAAAATTTGAGATAGAAGACTTGTATATAGTAAAAACATACTTAGATACGAGTATAAATATTGAAAATGTCTGTAAATAACATGTAATGATTTTAGACTAAAAAGTATGTACAGAGTATCTTGCTTGTAAATCCAAATTCGTATTCAATTTAAATGTAGCAAAATTTGATTTTGAGAAATTATCGTTTGTACAAAACGATATTAAATATAAAAACTTGATCAGTGCATTGTTGTATATTAACTTACCAAATAGGTTAAATGTATGTAGCAGCGTAAATTACGTAAGTAAATTTTAGAATAATTATAACGAGACACATTCTAACAACAGATTGAGAATATGAAAATACTATATTTATAATGACTAGAAATTTAAAATTAGCACGTAAAAGGATTAAAAATGATTATATGATTGATTGCTATTGGATAGAGATTGAGCTCGAGATTAAATGGTTAGAAGTGCACCATAGATTATATTATTAAATTTTGTGGAAGTACTATTTAATAAAGTTGGATGAGGATAACTCGGACGCTGTTGCGATTGCTAAGTATAAAAACTTTACAAAAAACTTTTAATATATAAAAGTTCATTATCATTTTGTTCATGAGAACGCCGCTAAATAAATAATTACTGTAATAAAAATTAACTCATAAATTTACTTACAGGTTATATTTACAAAATCTCTTTATAAAAACAAATTTGAAAAATGTAGGAGTGTATAATGGACACATTTTTGTCTATTCTAATAAATTAAATAGTTAGTATGAAAAGAGATATGAAAAAGTTAAAAAAGGAAATAATATAAAAATAACCACATGCAGCAAAATTTCGTCACACTCGAATAATTCATACTAATCTCTTTAACTGAACTGAATTGAATACTCTCGAATCCCATTTTTCTCTCCTTATAGACTCTGATCGAGAGTGGATGACATGCACTTGTATCAGTTTTGTTTGAATATTTGCTTTTCTCTGCTTTTTTATTGGTTCTTTTTTGATGTGGTTTGATGAGGCATGAACTTCCTCTTTCCAAGATTTTTCTCGTGTTAGAAAAGCAGGAGCATGAGCTACCTGTATCACTCGATCGACGTTTGGCTAATAAGCTCTTCGCGCACTTAGTTGTTACTTCGGCTTTCCTCTGAGGTGCGTGCTTTAGTTGTCTCGCTCATACGACATTTGGCTGATAATCTTTTTCTGAGTATTTTGATGATGCTTAATATCCCTTTTATGGTGCATCTCTAGTTTTCTCCCTCTCACGTACGCTTCAACTAAATCTTTATGTTCGGGTCATATTTGCATTGGCGTCGCCGTTGTCTGTAACGTCGACGCTGCGGTCCCGCGCCTCGCGCGCCCTCTTTTTCTTCGCGTGGCGCGAGCGGCGCGCAGGAGGAAGATTGACTGGAGGGTATCTCGCGGCGGTCACGCGCCTCGCGCGCCCTCTTTTTTCTTGTCGCGTGGTGCGTGCGACGCGCGGGAAGAAGACTCACTTCATTATAGCTCGCTGCGGTGATTAGTTGTTCTGCGAGTCCGCACAAGTTTAAGTTTTTTGGCTTTGTTAACGTCGCGTTCGACGCGAATGCGAGCTTTTCGCAAAGGGTTTTGCGTGGTTTTCGATAATCGAATCTTGCAATTACACGTAAGTGTGTTGTGTGTGTTTGGAAAGGGAGAGGAGGTGCACCTCAGCAGAATTTGTGGAACGCTGTCCACGTTCGCCATTTTGACGTGACGCGTTCTAGGGCGAGCGTATCTTCGCGGCAATTACGTTTTATTGCCCGGCACCACAGCGTTGGTCTCCCCAAGACGTCGGGGCGCGTTGTGTGCAGGTCCAGGACCACTACACTCCCCAGGTCCGGCTTCACCAGGAGGATTGGGTGTTCCATAGCGGCCAGCAAATTTTGGATTGTATGTTTGTGAGTAGCGCGGGTAACGTGACCCATAGTAAGCGATAGCGTGCGTGCGTCTGTACGGCATCTGCCTTGCGACATTTTGTTTGCGCGCGATCTAGTTAATTTCTTTCTTTCATTTTGTATTATTTAATTTTTATTTGTCTGTTATCAATAAATAAATTTACACAAGTCAGCTTGCTTCAGCTTTTCCCTCTAAACCGTGAGGGTTTTTACGCCGAAGCAAGTTTCCTTTTTTATCAACGCGAATTTTGTGTTGAGTTTTATTTAATCGATCCAATCCCTCACACCCTCATTTTCTTTTCTCACAAACACATATATATATATATATATATATATATATATATATTACCATTTTAATAATTTTTGTGCACTTTAAGTTCGCCTTCTATCTACGAGCTTAAATCAATTAGAGCACCGAGCCTCTACAACCCAATACGAACCTGTATATTTTGGCGTTAGCTAGCCGTAACGCCTCAAGCGGCTGAGGAGAGTACACGGTTCTGCTTTCAGACGCGATCTCCGACCTTGAATGGTACCTCTCGCCGTTTGCGATCATAGAGGTTAGCCTGACTGGACTGTGCTTCGCGAGAGCTTTCCACTGCGCGAGCGAGAAGCAGCGAGAGGTTTTGCATCCTGGCGCTCCATGCTTTTCTGCTCTAATCCGCGACTTTATTGGTTACCTCGCGCTCTTGTTGGCGCCTCGCAGTCCCAGGTGGCGTCGGCTGTTGGCCGTCATTGAGCACAGCTGGGCTCAGACCGGTTAAGCTTTGCTTAATCAGATCGGTTAAGCTTTGCTTAACCGAGTTCAAAACGAAGACGACTCAGGGAGGTGCTCATCCCAAGAATTATAATGGTCTGTGATAAAAGGTGTAATCATCGTATTAAGGGTTCTATTTACGTGCTCTATTGGATTGGCTTGCGAGGGGTATGGCGGCGAGTTAGTGTGATATATTCTCACTACCTCCAAGTATTCGTCCATCGCTTGGTTCTTAAACTCTGTGCCGTTATCCGAGAGAAGGACCTCTGCACCATAGCGTAAAACGACTCGCTCGTTAAATTCGCGTATGATTGTTTTCGCGTTTGCTAGGTGAATCGGCAGGGCTTCTACCTAGCGCATGAAGAAGTCATGAAATACCAAGATAAATTCGAACCTTTGAGCGGAATGAGAAAGCGAGTCTGTTATATCGGCAGCTACCACCTGTCATGGCCGGTCGATGGTCTTGCTGCCCATGAAATCGATGGGAGCACGTTGTTCTACCCTAAAACGCTGGCACACTAGACATTTGCGGATATGTTCTCGAACGTCGTCGTTGAAATGTGGCCAGTAATAAGATCTGGTCACCCGCGCGAAAGTCTTTTCGCGGCCTAGGTGTCCGGCGGTCGGATCGTCATGGCACTCGCGTAAAATTGCCTGCTGGTGTTCCTTTGGTACGACCAGCTTTCTCTCTTCGCATCACTGATGACACCATCAATCTTGTCGGCGGGGCAATGCGTGTACAAATTACCCCTGATGAGCTTCCATTTTGGATGTTCATTAGGCTCCTTAGTTACATTGCATGACCAGTCGAGATGCTATTCGTCAGCATTGGTCTCAGATCAGGCGAGAGAGGATAGAGCGACTTTATTTTCTTTGTACATGCGAGACAATGCGTCTGGCACGTGATGAAGTGCTCCTTCCCGGTGCTCAACTTAAAAGCAGTGAGTTTGGAGTTCGAGAGACCATTTCGCTAGTCGGCTGTGGGATTTTTTGTCGAATACAGCCAGCGCAAGCTGCTGTGATCGGTAATCACCTTAAAATGATGCCCCTTGATGTATGGCCGAAACTTCTTTACGGCCCATACAATTGCCAGACATCCTCTCTTGGTCACGCTGTAATTTTGCTCGGCGAAGTTCAGGGTCCTGTTAGCAAACTCTAACACCCGTTCCTCATTCTTAACGATTTGCAGCAGTACGGCTACCACGTCCGTGTCGCTGGCGTCGGTGTGAACAACGTATCCATCACCTGACTTGGGACACTGCAATACTAGGGCGGAGACGACCATTGCCTTCAGAACTTCGAAGGCACACTGATGCTGTTCCTCGAACCATTTAGAACTCTGGCTTTTTTCGTGAGGCGAGTTAACGGTTTGGATACCGTGGCAGAATCCTTCATAAATTGGTATCCTGAGGAAACGACGTAACTCCTTAAGGTTCTTTGGCGGTATTTCCTGACCGGCTCGGTCTTGGCTGAGTCGGGTTTAATACCGTCCCTATTGACCAGCGCGCTCAGATACCTCACCTCTGCCTTGCGAGGTCGCATTTCTCTCGGTGAATCGTTAATCCTGACTCTGCTAGACGTTAAAGTATGAGCGCAAGATATTTCTCATATTCCTCGAACGTCTCCCCTACGTTAATAATGTCGGTCAAAAACGGTACGAGTCGTTCTCTTTGCGTACTATAACCACCGGGCTCGACTATATCTTGCTGGAGCATGTCTCTGACTTGACGATGCATCTCTTCTTGTATTTTGTCTGAGACGGGATGGTATTAGGTTGCTGCAGATAAAATGGCCGATTTAGCAATTACATAAAGTTGTCTGCAATTTAAGTGTATTATGTTGGCACAAGGTGGCGCAAATGATATGACATATTTAAGTATAAATACTGCTACCTTGGTTTATGGAGTCATTTCTGTTTTGCACTTCATAGTGATCGTAAAAACAAAAAGAGAAAGTGAACATGGAAGTGAATCAAAAACGGCTACTTTTACTATACGAATTTAAATTAGAGCACAACGCAACGGAAGCAACGAGGAATATCAACAGCACATTTGGGCCTGATACAGTTAGCGAACAAACCACTCGGCGGTGGTTTGAAAAATTTCGATCCGGAGATATGGACCTTGGAAATGAGCCACGTGGACACCCAGGACCATCGATCGATAACGACGAGCTGTGTACATTAGTGGAGTCTGACCCCCGCCAAACCATAAGGGATCTTACCGAGAAATTAGGCGTTCACAATTCGACAGTTTCCCGCCACTTGCAACAACTTGGAAAAGTGAAAAAGCTTGACAAATGGGTTCCGCATAATCTTACCGAGCAAAACATGACGTGTCGAATAGAGATTTCAAGTTTTCTTCTCTCCCGCAACAAAAAGGAACCGTTCTTGCACCGAATTGTGACCTGCGATGAAAAGTGGATTTTATACGATAATTGTCGCCGATCGGCCCAATGGCTAGATGCCGACGAAGCGCCAAAACACATGCCGAAACCAAGCCTTCATCCAAAGAAAATAATGGTAACTGTTTGGTGGTCTGTAGCTGGAGTTATCCACTATTCGTTCCTGCAACCTGGCAAAACCATCAATGCTGAGAAATACTGTGCTCAACTGGATGAAATGCATCATAAATTGATAGTCCAACGACCTAGGCTTGTCAACAGGGATGGAATGATACTGCTTCATGATAACGCACGACCTCATGTATCGAGAACCACGGTCCAAAAATTAAACGAGTTGTGCTATGAGACTCTTCCTCACCCTCCGTATTCACCAGACCTCTCACCAACAGATTACCATTTCTTTAAACATTTGGATCACTTTTTGACAGGAAAAAGATTTAATAATGAAGCTGCTGTCAAAAATGCCTTCGAGAAGTTTCTTCGAACCAGAAACTCGGACTTCTACAAAACTGGGATAAATGTACTTGTATCTAGTTGGAAAAAGTGTGTTGCATCAATTGGTACCTATTTTGATTAAATAAATTGTCTTTATAAAAAGTTACAGCTGTTTAAAAATTTATTACTAAATCGGCCATTTCATCTGCAGCAACCTAATAGCTCTACTTGATGGGCGCGGCGTCGCCTGCATCGATTGCATGTTCTACTCCATACGTGCATCCCAGGGTATACCCTTCGCTCGGCGAAATTGTGTCGAGCAAAGCTTGAAGTCAGGTACGTTAGACGTCCGTCACATTGGCTACGCTGGAAAATCCTTATGACGTGCGTTAACTCTGCAACGGCGAAGAGTAACTGGACATGTCCTAAAAGTGGGAGATGCCTGCCGTTAGCGACTTTCACGCACCCTGATTCGGCTGGGATGAGCTCACGGCCAAGGGTAATAGCGATTGGCAAGCTGATGAGGCCCATGACCGTGATAGATGCTCCAGAATAGTGGAGCGTGCGTAGGCGGTAACCTCATACCGCCACCTGAAGCCACCAACGGGTCTCGTCTTTCTTATTAGTGCGTGTAATCTGATCCGCGAGAGATATAGCTTCTCACATGTCGGCAGGGGTTGGAGCGTGCTCTTGTAGAGGCAAGTATCCTGAGCTGGTTCTGAAGACCAGTCGTCATAGACGAGTCGGTTAATTCCCCGCTTAACTGCTCTTTGGCCCATTTTCCGTGCATTTGGAACACGTACGTAACGTGTACCCCAGTTGTAACGGAGTGGCGATTTTTATGGTCGACCGCCACTGGAGCAATCCACCTGTGCGTACGCGCAATTCGCAATACGCAGATGATAAATAATTGAATATGGACCAGCGTCTATGTGCTTGCAAGAGAGAACGCGATTTCCTCGCGCTAGTATTTTAGAAACAGAGAGAGAGAGACGCTTTTCCACACGCACGCGGTTAATCCTACACAAGTGTGAGAGAACGCAACTCTCCCGCACTATGCCTACTAGAGTGAGAGAGATAGCGCTCTACAACTCGCACGAATCGTGCGATGTAATAAAGAGGGAAAAAAAATAAATTATGTAACACTATGCGCGACGTACAAAGAAGACTTACTTTTGGCTATCCAGCTACACTCGCAAGCGTCGCAAAAGGAAAAAAGCTGCTGCCGGTTGTTGCAGTGGAATGAGACCCAATCTACCGGGAATTTGTTCTTGTGACGAGGTGCCGGCGCATAAGTTGCGCCACCTGTCGTTCACTCGTCACCACAATCACCTTACTATCAATTACTTATGATCAGGGGCACTCCGAACGCAAAAACCAAAAAAAAAGTAAAAATTGCAGAAGAAAAAATTGACGCGTGTGTAAAAAAAATGACAGCCTAAAACTGATAACGGCGCGAAAACGCCCCTCAACCTAGCCCAAAATTACGAAATTAACGATACGATACACGCCTATCTTTGAATACCCACGCGTACCGTATCTTCCCATCTTTGACCGTCATAATACCTAAGTGCGAAATTACGCGTGCAAGCGCCAAAAACGCGCGATATTTGATTACGGGCGAATAACGGAGTGCTCTCCGTGACACCCCCTCCCAGAAGTCGAGCACTCCGTAACAATACATAAACCATAAATATTTTATCTATTTAATTTTTAAAGAGAATAAACAATTAATCAACTAAATTAATTATGTAATAGTTTAAATCTTACAATAATGGTATTGTTAAAATATCTATATAATCTTATATTTGTCATATTCTGATTATATCTTGATATACAATATATTGACTCAATTTAAAGACGCACCCTAATAACGCGCCAGGGAGTGCTCCAAAAAAATATCAAAGACAAAACTTACAGAAATGTAAGGGGAAAAGTGAATGGTAGCCTTGGTTTTTATCAGGACTATGACCTTCAAGGTCATTTCAAGGTCAACTTTAGATTTTCGAATGGGAATCTCTACTTCTTGTCTCACAGAAAGATCTATTTTGATGTGATCTACAACTTTTATTTGAATTTTTTTTTTTTTAAATATCAATATTTCCCGAGATAAATTCGAAAAAATACTATTTTGAGTGCATAATCAGGCATGTTCGCTCCAAATGTATTGTAATACATAACTTTACACATAGGATAGAAAAAAGAAAAACTATTAACAAAAAATTTATATAGGAACAAATTCTAAACGAATAAAATTGAATAAAACAATTATTAACTTTATGAAAAATCTAATGAAATTTCATTTAAAAGATGATATTGAATGTAGTTGTTGAATACATAATAGATTTCTAATTCAAAATTACAATAATATTTCTAACAAAATTCAGAACGATAACGAAACGCAGGAAATAGTACTCGTGGAGGTAGATATTGATCTCTTAAGTTTTTTCTTTCCGTGTATCTTTGAACTATCTTATTCTGTTCTAAATACCAACCTTTATACGTTTTTATTTAGCTGGAGTCAAAAACATAGTGAAAACGATGAAAAACTCATAAAAATAGTACTTTTTCATATTTATCTCGGAAAATATTGATAATTTAAAAAAAAAATTTAGAAATAAAAGTTGTAGATCGTATCGTAGTACACCGTTTTCATTCTGCGTATTTTTCTCTAGAGATGATGTTTTCCGAGTGAAATGCATTCAAACGCACATCAGTTATATACGTGGGCATATCAGCAATCATTAAACACTCTTGAATGCTACCATTTCATTTTTTGAAAGAAAGACTTAGAAAAGACTATTTTAACACGTTCATTACAAATATCATATGTCAAATTGTCAGAAATTTCATTTTCATGGAAAAAACAACGAAAAACCCATAAAAATCATCATTTTTTGCATTTATCTTGAAAACTACAAAAAATCTTTAAAAATGCTTTAAGCAAAAGTTATAAAAATACATCTTTCTGTGAGACAAAAATTAAAGATTCCCATTTGAAAATCTGAAGTTAATCTTGAAGGTTATAATCCTGATAAAATCCAAGGCCATCATTTGCTTTCCCCCTTACATTTCTAAAACTTTTGACTCTAACACTTTTTTGATTGGGGCACTCCCTGGCAAGTCAATTGGGTGCGTCTTTTAAATTGGGTCATCCTGTATAATCAGTTAATATAATAATTCATAATAAATCTTAATGAGAATATATAATAAAAAATCAATTGGATATTTGAGAATATTCTGCAAGTATTTATCCTTCTAACGGCTGGGATGACGCCAATGGGCGTCATGTAATAAAATTAATTTATTTTTTTCCAGATCTATTATTTCCGACATACCAGGCTGTTCAATAAGTTTTGCGGCTCGATAAAAAAAACACATCGCACACAGTCGCATTCGAATGTGTTTTGTTCCATTGTTAGCGAATGCGGCACCCATTGTGCACACAGCTTTCTAAAACCCAATACTTTAGTCAAAATATTGCTTACACTGCCCAATGAAATATCTAGAGCTTTTACTAAATCTCTTTCAGTCACTCGACGATTTTCCAATACGATATCCTGTATTTTTTCTACGATTTCTGGTGTTGTTGCTGTTTTTGGACGTCCTTGACGTGGATTGTCTTCAAGGCTTGTATGACCACGTTTGAATTCAACAACCCATCTTTCTACTGTACTAATTGAAGGCAAAGAGTCCTTATACACTTTCAACATTCGTTCATAAATTTCCTTTGCTTTTAAACCTTCCAAAAATAAAAATTCAATCACTGCACGATACTTGATTTTTTCCATTTTAAAAAAATACTGTGACATGTCGATACTAAATAGCTTGTAAACAAAGAATGAATTGACAGATTGAAATGAAACTTCACATACATACATATAAAGAGTATACCAACATAACAAAACAAAATTTAGGCTAGTAGCAACACCCTCTCTTATTGAACCGCATAACTTATTGAACAGCCAGGTATTTCGATGTAAGGTCTTTCATATTTTGCACATACTAAAAATTTAGAACAATTTTCACAATTTTTTTTTCAATACATACCAAATAATTCATTTCCAACATATTTTGATGTACTGAATATAATTTTGTTGCCAAAATCGACGAAGATTATTGTTTTTTTATACAGAGTACAAATTTAGGATAAAGAAGCTTAAAACTGGTCTCAAAAAATTATATCGACTGTGTTTACCAGCTATATCATTTTGAATGTATTTTGAACTTAGAAATGAATAATTTTATTTTTTCAATTTTTACATTGACTCTTGTGGAAACTCACTTTATTGTCGGGATATCTAATAAAAAGAAATTAATTCTTTTGAAAAAATTTGTAATGATAGAAAAATAAATAAAAAATATATAGCTTTTTTTTAAAACTATAATTCATTGCTTCTAAATATTACTAAAAATAAATGAATATGTATGATTTTCATCGATGATTAAAGCTTAGAAGATCTGGCAACTTTGCTCTTGGTATGCGCATGCTCGTGCATGCGCTACCTGTCTTACTCCGTCGGCGGAAAATTCATCCAGAACAATTTATCGAATCACAATTCGTCGAAGACACAATTCGTCGAATATCCGCTTTTAGCTGAACAAGGACGTAGCGGATATTTGGCTTCATTCTTTTTCTTTTTTTTTTTCTTATGTTGTATTTTTTTTCCATTTTCGTATTTGAATTTGATGTTTTGTATTACATTGTTATGTTGTATTTAAAAACGATAGAGCGGATCCTTTTATTTACATCGCGATATTTTTTGTATTGTAGCTGTGGTACTGCATTACGTAGTTCGGCAATTACCAACTCATTCTTTGTTTGTTCGATTTTAAGGCAACGAATGAAGTTCCTTAGTGTCGGGTGTTTTTGATGCACTATTTCATTAAAGCCCCGATGCCATCCCTCGACGCTGTTATTTGTTCGAGGTAAATTAAATCGGCATGCATGAAACTGATTCCAATACTTAATAATAATACGAAATAGTGCTTCTCTCTGGTTTCTCCTTCGATCATACCGAGCGATAAATTTTGATTCGAACGAGAATACAAATTCGCCCAGCTCTTCTGCTAAGAAAATTTCTTCCATGATGTGATTAAACATAGCTACTACGTCATCAGGAGTCATAAAAGTCAGTGCTCCCAATAGTTTAATGTTTTGCGCAAATTCTATTTCCGTGTCGTACCGAGTTTTGAGATTGAACGCTACGACTTTGCAATAAAGAGCTTGATTAACGAGAAAATTTCAAAATCGTATTAACAGGTTTGGGAACACTGTCATTAAAAAAGCTTTAACTGCTACTTGCTCCCATATCCAGCATCATCAATTTCGGATTCGGTTCTGGATAATTTTCTTTAGGTTTGCCGAACATTTCTTTATAAACGCTCTTTCCTGGTAACGGTGCAAATACTAGTCGTACGATCTTTGTGTGCACTAGACCATGAATTGAATAAAGTTGTGCATATAGCGATGAGCATGCACCTATTGTACCATCCACGAATCCAATGTTTTGCGCTAGCCAATATTCTTAGATTTTCGACAATTCCGAAAATCAGTATTCTGTCTTTAACGGATCCTTTATCATAAATTAGAAAATCACGGTTTTTTTTCTGTTACGTGGAAGTGCGCCAGAATTTCAATTTCTTTGCAGGTAACAGGATGCGTTTGATTTCTCGTTGCAGCGTATTGAATATTAGGTTGCTGCAGATGAAATGGCCAATTTAGTACTCGTAATAAATTTTTAAACAGCTGTAACTTTTTATAAAGACAATTTATTTAATTAAAATGGGTACCAATAGATGCAACAGACTTTTCCCAACGAGATACAAGTACATTTATTCCAGTTTTGTAGAAGCCCGAGTTTCTGGTTCGGAAAAACCCCTCGAAGGCATTTTTGACAGCAGCTTCATTATTAAATCTTTTTCCTGTCAAGAAGTGATCCAAATATTTAAAGAAATGGTAATCTGTTGGTGAGAAGTCTGGTGAATATGGAGGGTGAGGAAGAGTCTCATAGCACAACTCGTTTAATTTTTGGACCGTTATTCTCGATACATGAGGTCGTGCGTTATCATGAAGCAGTATCACTCCATCCATGTTGACAAGCCTAGATCGTTGGACTATCAATTTCTGATACATTTCATCCAGTTAAGCACAGTATTTCTCAGCATTGATGGTTTAGTGGATAGTGACTAACGAATAGTGGATAACTCCAGCTACAGACCACCAAACAGTTACCATTATTTTCTTTGGATGAATGCTTGGTTTCGGCATGTGTCTTGGCGCTTTATCGGCATCTAGCCATTGGGCCGATCGGCGACGATTATCGTATAAAATCCACTTTTCGTCGCAGGTCACAATTCGGTGCAAGAACGAACGGTTCCTTTTTGTTGCGGGAGAGAAGAAAACTTGAAATCTCTATTCGACACGTCATGTTTTGCTCGGTAAGATTATGCGGAACCCATTTGTCAAGCTTTTTCACTTTTCCAAGTTGTTGCAAGTGGTGGCAAACTGTCGAATTGTGAACGCCTAATTTCTCGGCAAGATCGCTTATGGTTTGGCGGGGGTCAGACTCCACTAATGCACGCAGCTCGTCGTTATCGATCGATGGTCCTGGGTGTCCACGTAGCTCATTTCTAAGGTCCATATCTCCGGATCAAAATTTTTCGAACCACCGCCGAGTGGTTCGTTCGCTAACTGTATCAGGCCCAAATGTGCTGTTTATATTCCTTGTTGCTTTCGTTGCGTTGTGCTCTAATTTAAATTCGTATAGTAAAAGTAGCCGTTTTTGATTCACTTCCATGTTCACTTTCTCTTTTTGTTTTTACGATTACTATGAAGTGCAAAACAGAAATGACTTCATAAACCAAGGTAGCAGTATTTATACTTCAATATGTCATATCATTTGCGTCGCCTTGTGCCAACATAATACACTAAAATTGCAGCCAACTTTATGTCATTGCTAAATCGGCCATTTCATCTGCAGCAACCTAATATCACAAATTGCTCTCGTCATGGATTTTATCGAAAGCAAATGAGCAGCTACACTATTATATATTTAAGAAGATTTAAAAACGATTATACGAGGTGTGGCAGAAAAGTAATGAGACTGATTTTATATTTACCAAAGTTTTTATTTTTTCAAACATCAGTGTTATCCCCTTCAAAGTATTTTCCTTGGGTAGCTACACACCGATGGAGACGTTGTTCCCACTTTTGGTAACAGCGCTGGAAGTCTTTAACTGGTATCGTCTTCAGCATGTCCGCTACACTCTTTTGGATGTTTTTTATAGTCCCAAAATGACATCATTTGAGGACATTTTTCAGTTTAGGAAAAAGTAAGAAGTCACAAGAACTGAGATCTTGTGAATAGGGGGGCTGGAGAACCACAGGATTGCTTTTTGAGGTCAAAAGTTCTGTGACGGAGAGAGCAGTGTGAGATGGGGTGTTGTCATGATGGAGCATCCATTTGTCAGCACTGCGTGACGCACAACCAAAACACAATTTCACTAATAGCAGTCACAAAAATTATGTAGTTAACGGAAAGAGTTGAAACTCGCACTGAGCCGTGGGAGGGTACTGATACGCTGAGCCGTGGGAGAGTACTGATACAACGCTACGCTGATGCCAGATCGCTTGCAGTGTTGCTAGTCTCATTACTTTTCTGCCACACGTCGTAACATGTGGATTTTCAGTGGTTTTCAGCGCATTTGCTTTCATTTCATTTCTAACTTTAATGACTTGAACTTTTGCAGCTTCAGCGCTGTGATTGTGACTCATCTTCTTATCAATCTCTTCATTTTCATTAGTAATTAGTCGAGCAGAACATCCCCTTTTTTTATTGTGCTTAACACATTTCCAAAAAATATTACCATTTTTTTTGTTCTCACTCTCCCTATAGACGAGGAAATTTTTTCACAATTATTGTGGCTTCTCTTTGTCGTTCAAAACAAATTTTAGCATTGTTTTGTATACGAGGTGTGTTCAGAAAATAACGGGAATTTTCGTTTTTTGAAAAAAATATTTATTTATCCGTCTATGTAAATTAATGTTGTCACCTTCAAAGTAGTCCCCATTAGATATTATGCACTTGTGCCAGCGCTTCTTCCAATCCTCGAAACACTTCTAAAACTCGATCTTTGGGATAGCCTTTAGCTCTTTCAGCGATGCGCTTTTAATGTCATCTATGCTTGTAAAACGACGACCCTTTAAGGTTCTCTTTATTTTTGGAAATAGAAAAAGTCACACAGAGCCATGTCTGGCGAATATGGAGGCTGGGGCATCGTAACAGTATTGTTTTTGGCCAAAAATTCATGAACAAGCAATGAAGTGTGAGCAGGTGCATTATCGTGGTGCAAAAGCCATAAATTGTTTTGCCACAAATCCGGGCGTCTTTTTCGGATTGTTTCACGCAAACGGCGTTGAACTTGAAGGTAGTATTTCTTATTGACCATTTGACCTCATGGCGAGAATTCATAATGCACTATACCATTAAAATCGAAGAACACAGTGAGCATAATCTTCACGTTCGACCGCACTTGTCGAGCCTTTTTCGATCTTGGCGATCCAGAATGCCTCCACTGGGACGATTGAGCCTTAGTTTCGACGTCATATTCGTAAACCCATGTTTCGTCACCTGTTATAACACATTTCAGCAATTTTGCATCGTTGTTAACTTCATTTAGTGACTCCTGAGCAACTTCCATTCGCCGCTGTTTTTGATTAAAATTCAATAATTTTGGAACAAATTTTGCTGCCGCGCGTTTCATACCCAAAACATTCGAAAAAGTCTCATGGCATGGGCCAATCGATATACCAACATCATCAGCGACTTCTCTGATTGTGATTCAGCGATTGTTCAAAACCATTTCTTTCACTTTTTCCACTTTTTCATTGGTTGTTGATGTGCTGAGGCGTCCGGAGCGTTCGTCATCTTCAACGTTTTCACGGCCATCTTGGAAACGCTTATACCACTCGTAAACCCTTGTTTTACTCATAGCGTTCTCGCCATAGGCCTTTGTTAACATTTCACACACTTTGTTACACTTTATTTCATTTTTTACACAAAATTGGATACAAATTCTTTGTTCCATTTTTTTTTTTAACAAACGAAAATTGCCGAGCTCATAAAAACATGTCTAATTTTAGCAGCTGCCACTGACGAAGTAAACAATGAATACAGCTGAAAATTGTGAATGTGGATGTTGATTGGATTATGTTATATTCGGTTCGCGAGTATGCGAATAATTCGCAAGTTTTTGTAATAAAAATAATCGGCAATCAAAACCTATAGAAATGTTAATCGTTAATTGTGAATAGTAAACGAAAAACGTAAAACATAAATCAGGAATTAAAACGTAGTGGAGATTTCGTTTCTTTTTTGTAATTTTAATGAGAAATATTGTGATCGGGCTGCTTTTAGGGACGCAATAAAGTTTCTCTACTGTATCTATAGACTGAATTCCTTCGAAGATATTCGAATTTTTACTTTGTAATTATTACAGAGTATCAAATTGAACATAGAATGTTATGTAGCTGATGAGTTCAGTCCGATGAAAGATGGGTTATTTTTTAAATGAAAAATAATTTCTGCATTAAAAGAAATACATTCTACGTAGAATGCAATGTAGCTGATGAGTTTAGCCTGATGATGGATGAGTTATTTTTGAATTCTAATTTTCATTCATCGAATTTTCATTTAAAAAATTGTTATATGACGAATTGTGTCTTTGACGAATTGTTCTCGTCAAATTTTCCGCAAATTGTTTCACTCAGTAGTCAGTCATCTTTGATCGTCTGCTATGATGTTTATTTTTATGCTGGTACCAATATTTATATTTATTTTAAATAAAAAAAAACTTCAATTAGTGTTTTAAATCATAACCTTCTTTATTTTATTTGAATGTTCGTTCTATATTTTTTCCAATTTGTTTTTGCTGCCGACGCTTTTTAAAAATTGTATAAGTAACTTTTTCTCTTTCCAATAAAAGTTTTATTAGGGTTCATATTTTACTCCAAAAACATGAAATTTCACTACGAAAAATAATCAAAAATACGACTATTGCGATATTGTTAGATTTACGAGTTGCACTGCGTATATCAAGCACAGACCGATAACTAGCAGACGGCTACACAGCTTTGACTACTTACGTACCTTTTTAAATCTTTGATAAAGTGTACTATTGCCATATCGGGAGAATTAATTATGAACAATAAAATTTACTTTTTAATAAAAGCCCTTTTGTTTCAATTGTTTAACGTATATTAACTGAATACATTTATATTTTTGTAATTCGTAGTATATATTTTTACACAGAAAATTATATATTTTTAGAAATTATTAATCATTGTTTTAATTTCATAACAATCAATAATAAATTATATTTAATATCTGTCAGCCGTCCCACGACGGCTTCATTTTTTTTTTTGTTAAACTTCTATTCATTTATTTGTCTTTCTTTTTTATAAGAAAATAAATATATGTTTTTGTTTAGTTTTAATAATAAACACGTATTTTTATTTATTCTACCCGTAAAATAAAGTTTTAATACACGCGAGTTCCCTGCACACCCTGTCGCATGGTCATCTGCAGCGTTTAAAAGAACCAGAAGTAGGCCTAATATTACATATTTATTATTATTTTTTCTCCTCTATTCTTCGTATTACATTAAAATTCATCGCAAATACTCGAATTAAATTTTATTTTATTTTCAAGCTTTTTTCTTTCTTTACATTATAGTGAAATTTTACTAATTTTTTTTTTCTAGGTTCGACCAAGAAGATATTTGGATTATACTTGAACTTCACGGATGCCTAAAGTCTTTTTCTAAATATATAACACATTACGCAGTAGGAAATATTTGTTTTAAAAATAATAGTGATGTAATTTTAATCATAGGCAATTATATTTTAGAGGGAAAACAAATAATATTAGAAAAACCATTAGCTATAACAGAAAAATCTTCTACAAAAGCTCTTCAAAACAATAACTTATTTTATATTATAAATACAATAATAAAAAAAAAATTGATTTTTCGCTCTAGACCAAGACCAATAATAACAACTCCGGAAAAGAAATAACACATATGACATTATAAATTGTAATAATATAATTTAATATTTTAATAATTTATTTGTCTTAATAATCAAATAAATATTTAAATCGATTTACAAAATTATATGGACAATATACAAAATGTTGTCTTGTTTAACATCGTCCTTATCTAAAAAAATTTTTTTTGTTGGGCAAAGCAATCAAACTCACGTAAAATCTAAGTTATACGAAATGCAAGCTACATCTTTTTTTTCAACGAGTAATTAAATTTTATAATACATATATGTTGACATAAAAGCCTTGTAAAAGGTGGTCTAAAATGTGGAAACTCCGTAATAAATCATTAAGAAAGAATTTTGGGAAAATATGTTTCATACAAAAGTTTGTTTTTTTTCTAGCTTTTCGATGGTGACACTGGAATCGACCTTGATCAATACCTTGATGGTTATGTTAAAGTCAAGGTAGTTTTTTTAAAGGAACCCTTACTTTTTATCGTGAAAAACGGAAAATTTTAAATCAGAATATTAATTTGACCATGTGAACTACGTTGAAGGTCAATCTGAAGTCATTTTTGAATTTACTTCTTGAAAACATAAACAGCAGAGAATATCAAGTTTGTATGTAAAGTTGAAGTTAAATATAGATAAGATAAGATTATATCAATATTAAGATTTTGTTTTAATCGGAAACTTTATGTTTAATCGCGGACTCGGATACAGCGAAAATTTTTTTGAATTTTCCTTAGATCTTAAATAGATGTGATGATGATGATGAGATGAAGTGAAAAAAATGATAAGCAAATGATCTTCGACCTTGTCTTAAATAGCTGGGACATCCGCGACCTTACCTTAAGTGGCTGAGGCATCTACGACCTTGTCTTACATATCTGGAACATCCAAGACCTTATCTCAAATGACGGGCACACCTACATGTCTTGTACTAAATGTCTTGCTTTAAGTCGCCCCTTGAATTTTATCCAACACTTAATTGCTTCAGCACATAAAAGAATTTTCTGCTCTTCTCGTATTTGGAATAAAAAATAGGAGTAGCCTTTTTTTTTTTTTTTTTTCATTTCTGAAGTGAAAATAAGGATTTCATATCTGAAAATTTAATTTAACCTTCGAGGTCATGGTATTGATCAAACCTCGAGTCACTAATAAAACAAAGCCAGGAAGAAATTTTATAACTTTTATTGACAATGTTTTTCTCATACAACTCGATCTTTTCAAGATATTAATTGGATAACTACCTTAAAATTGTTTACAAAATGGATGTTTTTCTTATCACTTTTTTAAATTATATCATTCTAAGAATAACCTGTAAAAATTCAAAATAGATTCGAAAAAAAAAAAAAAAATAAAGTTACAAGGGTTTTTATTAAACAAAAAAAAATGTTAAAACTTGATGATGTGCAATTCTTCAAATAAAAAAGACATTTGAATTTTAAAATAAACAAATTTAAAAAAGCAAAAAATTAGTTAAAATTTTATTCTTTTAATGGTATTTTTTAATTTAAAAAAAATTTTTAAATTTTAAATTATTTAATTAATTAAAAAAGCATATTAAAATACTCTACGCATTTATTTAGTACTTTTTAAATTGTTTAATATTCTTTAATAATATTTTAAAATAAAATTTTTATAAGATTTTAAATATAATAAATAGAAAATATTAAAAAGAAACATTATGCTAATAAAATTTTAAAAATAGGTTTGTAACATATTAATTGCACATCAAGTTTATATAGCTTATTTTGATTGGTCCTTATTTTTTTAAAAGAAATGTTAATAAAGACAGCTATTTTGAGTTGCTGAGAGATCAGTTGCCAGAAATGTTGGAAAATGTTGATTTGATGATAAGACGAAGAATGTGGCTTCAGCAAGATGGTGCAGCACCATACTATGCACGAATAGTACGATAATATAAATGAAAATTATAATGAGAGATAGACTAGAAAGGGAGGTCTAGTTTACTAGCTAATTCACGAGATTTGACATCTCCAGATTTTTTATTTGTGGTGCTTCGTAAAAAATGTTGTTTTCTCGGAACGACCAACAGCAAGAGAAAGCATGATAAAACGTGTCAATTGAACTTGCGCAGCAATTCCCAGAGATTTTATTTAAAATATTACGGCACTTTTAAAGACGTTTACATTTGTAAAAAGTGAGAGACAAGAGGACTCATGTTAAACAAGCATCCTAAGAGAAACAGCACTTACTACGTCTATGTCGTTGTTTCTGGGTAACGCTAAAAGTAAGATTAAGAACGAAAGTGAAATTTTTTATTTAAAATATTACTTTCAAATGGTTTTTACAGTCGACTTAAAAGGCCAAATCGTTAATGTCACTATCCCCTAAGCCAACTTAACTGTTTTGCCGATCATAAATCTTCTAAAATTCTAAAAATAGATTTTTGGATGATTTTTATATTTGACCTTGATTTGATCTTGTTAAGGACTTTCTAAAAAATTATAAACTCTTCTTCTAGACGTAAAATTTCCCGCTCTTTTTGAATCTAGCTTCAAAAGCAGGGGTTCCCATTAAAAAAAATGACTGACCTTCAAATGATCTTGAAAATTGATGCCAAGGTTAAAACCAACATTGCAGTAAGATGGTTCATATTGTCTCGAATAATTTTTGTCCAAACAATTTTATTTTGTATTCGGCTTACCAGCTAAGATATTCAGGTGCGTCCATTAAAATGAGCCATGGTGTATACTAGAAAAATAATAAACAATTATAAAAACACTAAAGTAGTGTGTTTAATGCATTCAAGTTTGCTTTTTTAATTAATTAAATTATTTAAAATCTAAAAATTTTTTAAAATATAAAACAAAAATTATTCAATTAACTACATTTTATCAAATTGTAAAATTTGTTTTGATTTTAAAATCGTTATACCTTTTTTGTTTAAAAAATTGCATTTTATCAAGTTTCTAATTTTTTTTATAAATCGAAACTCATAACTTTTTTATTTTTTATCAAATTCATTTGGAATTTTAAGAGATTACACTTAAAATAATATTCTTTCAAAAAATATACGAAAAAAATTGATTTTTTAAAAATTTTATGGTAGTTACCCCTTAAGGCTGCAAAGTTCGCATTCCTTCGTTGTCTTTAGTTGCTTTTTTTTAATACACTAATTTTTTTTCATTTTTTCTTTATTTTGTTTTTTTTATTTATTATTTTTTTCTCCAAAGTTTAACACTATTCTTTTTGCTTATAGTCAATAATTTTTAATTGTTCAGAAATGATATATTTTCTAAAGATCTAGGGTAAACGCGTGTCTCTTTAAAATATTAATAATACGTGGAGCATTAGCAAAGCGTTCGAAAAGAGATTCTTAGCTTTTCCATGTAACTGTTTGCTATAATATCTTCAGATTAGGAAACTTTTTCTTTATTCATACAATTCTTCTGATAATATAATAGCATTATTTGGCTTTGCTTGAAGACTTCGCATAGTTTCCCTTTTAAATATTACGCCTCAAAGGCATCGTAAACGCATTCCCCGTGAGCAGTTGCGTGGCAATTCCGTTTAGCATTATTTCCATAGTCTTCATAGTGATGAACTCAATTGGACATTTGAAATCAATTTTTAAAGTGCTGCTTAGCATCATCAGAAAAATAAGTTATTTTACTTATTGTAGGACAAAATTCTTTTATTTCTAATACAATTTTTTGTTGCATCATGTACGAATACATAGCAGTTGTATTGTGATCATTTTTATCAAACTAAAAAAAGAGCTAAACTTTTATTCTCAATATCATTTTTAGATTTATAATAACCAGTAACTAGAAAAATTGTACATTGACTATTATTATAATAGAAGGTTTATACTACATCTTATGTCACAAAAGCGCAATTTTCAGAAAAGTCAATTTCTACTAATATTTTACAGCCTTTCAAACAGATAAGATGTTTAAAAATCGTGTCAACTCATAGATGGCAGCACCACTCAATACGAGGATTAATAAAAACTACGTGGATCGAAATCGATGAATACGCTAATGGAAAATCGAACGACAGTGCTTAGGAATAGGTGGGAGAGCAAGTAAGATGAAAATACTGTGACTTCTATCCTCAACAGAATTTTCAAAACGTATAACGAAAAACGCTATCAGTCATCGTTTGTTCTGATTCGATACGGACACATACGCCACAAATTCCCACTAAACGTGCCATTGGAAGGGCTAGTTTTTTTTTTTTTTTTTTTTTTATTTATTTATTTTTTTCAAAAGACGATCCCGAATAGCAGCGACGATCCCGAATCAAAAAATTATGGTTCGTACGGTGAGTTTTGAACCTTTACTACTTTTGCGCGCGTCTGTCTTTTTCTTTCACGAGTGTTTGATACTGACGGGTGACCATTTTGATTTTTTAGGTCAATCGGAATTTTGAATTTAAATTAAAATCAACTTGTTTACGACGACAGAGAAGTTACACCTATTACTACTATTGCCTCTTGTCGTTTTCTAGAAAATAGAATTAATCCCGCAAATACAAGTAAAATATGTGTATAATTTATATTATTAGGTTCAGCTAATTTTCATTGTAACTCATTGACAGTGACGTCGCGTACATGAGGCGAATTACGAAAGTGTGAGTGCGATGAATAAAATGGATAAAATAAGAAATTTATCATACAATTTTGATTTATTAAGAATTAATATTGAGTTCACTAATGAACATGTGAAGCGAGTTCTTTTAACAGATTTTCTTTTTGTTTATTTAACTTTAACAATTTAAATTTGCTAACCTCAAGTGTAAGTACAAGTGACATCGAGCGATAGTCGTAAGTGACATAAAGCGAGTATAAATATAATCTATAAATTTCAAAAATCTTTTTCTTTTTCCCATTATCAATGTTTATCGGCGTGCGAAAATCCGTGTAACAAAACTGAAATTTTCTTTTTGTAATCTAATCTCAACTACTTAGAATACGAGGCGTGTTCAGAAAATAACGGGAATTTTCGTTTTTTGAAAAAAATATTTATTAATTAGTCTACATTAATGTTGTCGCCTTCAAGGTAGTCCCAATTGGATATTATGCACTTGTGCCAGCGCTTCTTCTAGTCCTCGAAACACTTCTAAAACTCGATCTTTGGGATAGCCTTTAGCTCTTTCAGCGATGCGCTTTTAATGTCATCTATGCTTGTAAAACGACGACCCTTTAAGGTTCTCTTTATTTTTGGAAATAGAAAAAGTCACACGGAGCCATGTCTGGCGAATATGGAGGCTGGAGAATCGTAAAAGTATTGTTTTTGGCCAAAAATTCATGAACAAGCAATGAAGTGTGAGCAGGTGCATTATCGTGGTGCAAAAGCGATGAATTGTTTTGCCACAAATCCGGGCATTTTTTTCGGATTGCTTTACGCAAACGGCCTTGAACTTATAGGTAGTACTTCTTATTGACCGTTTGAACTCGTGGCAAGAATTCATGATGCACTATGCCATTAAAATCGAAGAACACAGTGAGCATAACCTTCACGTTCGACTGCACTTGACGAGCCTTTTTCGGTCTTGGCAATCCAGTATGCCTCCACTGAGACGATTGAGCCTTAGTTTCGACGTCATATCCGTAAACCCATGTTTCGTCACCTGTTATAACACGTTTCAGCAATTCTGCATCGTTGTTGACTTCATTTAGTGACTCTAGAGCAATTTTTATTCGCCGCTGTTTTTGTTCAAAATTCAACAATTTTGGAACAAATTTTGCTGCTACGCGTTTCATACCCAAAACATTCGAAAAAATCTCATGGTATGGGCCAATCGATATGCTAACATCATCAGCGACTTCTCTGATTCTGATTCGGCGATTGTTGAAAACTATTTCTTTCACTTGTATCACAACCATTTGTATCACAATAGCGAGGGCGGCTGGCTGGCGCCCACTGTTTAAGTTGTTGAATAGTGAATTTTAAAACGAATTGAAACATTTATTTTAAATTAGTATAAAATTTATTTGTACGTTTATTATACATACAGGGTGTCCCATTTTAATTGCCCCACGCAAATAACTCTGAAAATATGTCCTTTGGAAAAAAATATTTTAAATTAAAGTTGTAGGGTTTCAAGGGGGACATCCAATGGTGGCCTTTACTGTGACCTTGTCAATGATCTTCAAGGTCATTTGAAGGTCAAATTAATTTTTTTAAATGGAAACCCCTACTTTTGACCTCGGAAATAGAAAAATCGAAAAAGTTTACGTCCGAATACGACCATGACCTTCAAATTCATTCGAATTCTAACAAGTTAGTTTTTTCAATGTGAAAACTCTACCTTTAAACGTGGAGATAGAAAGAGTGGAACATTTTAAAACGGCTTATGATCTTGACCTTGACCTTGAGGTCAAAGACATATTAAGGTCGTAATAATTATTGACAAACATCTCTGTTTTCATGCTGAAATTAATGAGTGGAGTGCAAAACAAGTGACGTTGAATTATGACCTTGGCCAGTTTAGTTTAGGGGACGACTCCTGATCAGTTAAAAAAATACCATTGTGTTCCAGCTGCTGAATTCTCTTTCCTTTTAACCCCCGTTTCGCACTTTCAACTCTCTCCTGCATAAAAACGAACCATGGCATCATGATCAGTGATGAGAAAAAATTAGAATTTTTTTTCTTTATAAGGTCCATACGAAAATAGTTTTAATTCTAATAATTTTGATCTTTGTAATCAAGAGTGTTAGAATTATTTTATCTGTGGACTTACATTTTTTTCCGTTATGGCTGATTATACGCCACAGGAAATAGTTAATATGATTAAGGTTTTTGGTGAGTGTCAAGACAATTACAGAGCTGCAGAAAGGCGTTATGCAAAAAAATATCCAGACTCTCGACATCCAGATAGTAAGGTTATTAAGCGATTAGTGAGTAGAGCTGAACAAGGTAATCTGACACGAAAAAGGCATAAAACTGTCTCTAGAGAGCATATTGTACTAGGTGTGTTAGCATCGGTTGCTGATAATCCCCATATTTCTACTCAGCAAATCAGTCGAACGCATGGAGTTCCAAAAACAACTTCTAACTGCATTTTGAAAAGTTTAAAATTCCATCCATACCATGTCCGCTTCACTCATGGTCTTGACATCGGAGATGACCAGCGGCGTTTGAATTTTTGTAGATGGGCATCTAATAAAATGCGCCAAGATCCTTTCTATTTTGACAAATTCTTATTTACAGACGAGGCGAAATTTGACAATATGGGAGGTGTCAATCTACATAATGCTTATTACCATTCCTAAGTAAATCCTCATTGGCAAAGAGATCATCGTGTTCAGAGACGGTGGTCATTGAATTTATGGGGAGGTATAATAAGAAATAATGTGATAATAGGTCCATTGTTTTATAATAATAATTTAAATAGTTCTTTCTATTTAAATATTATGCAGAATAAAGTACCAGAATTGTTAGAGGACGTCAAAAAATGTAAGTCCACAGATAAAATAATTCAAACGCTGTTGATTACAAAGATCAAAATGATTAGAATTAAAACTATTTTCGTATGGACCTTATAAAGAAAAAAAATTCTAATTTTTTCTCATCACTGATCATGATGCCATGGTTCGTTTTTATGCAGGAGAGAGTTGAAAGTGCGAAACGGGGGTTAAAAGGAAAAAGAATTCAGCAGCTGGAACACAATGGTATTTTTTTAACTGAGCAGGAGTCGTCCCCTAAACTAAACTGGCCAAGGTCATAATTCAACGTCACTTGTTTTGCACTCCACTCATTAATTTCAGCATGAAAACAGAGATGTTCGTCAATAATTATTACGACCTTAATATGTCTTTGACCTCAAGGTCAAGGTCAAGATCATAAGCCGTTGTAAAATGTTCCACTCTTTCTATCTCCACGTTTAAAGGTAGGGTTTTCACATTGAAAAAACTAACTTGTTAGAATTTGAATGAATTTGAAGGTCATGGTCAAGGTCATGGTCAAGGTCATGGTCGTATTCGGACGTAAACTTTTTCAATTTTTCTATTTCCGAGGTCAAAAGTAGGGGTTTCCATTTAAAAAAATTAATTTGACCTTCAAATGACCTTGAAGATCATTGACAAGGTCACAGTAAAGATTACCATTGGATGTCCTCTTTGAAACCCTACAACTATTATTTGAAATTTTTTTTTTCCAAAAGACATATTTTCAGAGTTATTCGCGTGGGGCGATCACAATGGGACACCCTGCATAATTATTCAAGTAACGCTTGACCTAATCCACACATGCTGATACAATATATATATTATTAAAAATAAAAAGTTAACTTGTTACAGTTATTCAATTGTACCTATTTAGAGATCTCTAAGAAGCTTATTTTGAGGCCTGATATCTCGAAAACAATGCATAGTCGAAGTATCCATTCACGA
The DNA here is from genome assembly GCA_949987625.1 of Chalcis sispes. Taxonomy (NCBI): domain Eukaryota; kingdom Metazoa; phylum Arthropoda; class Insecta; order Hymenoptera; family Chalcididae; genus Chalcis; species Chalcis sispes. Next base: position 24,580,211 of record OX465095.1, on the reverse strand, counting down.
ATTTTTAGTCGAACTAGCAGAAATCAATTGTAAATAATTAATTGTAAAATATTAAATAAAAAACTAAACATAATGGTTTTTATTAAAAATTTAAATGTTTAAACAAACCATTCATCAAATGTTTACTTTTACATTTCTGTAATTTAATTATCTTTCGAAATTTCTGGTAAAGGGTTTTCAATTTCACACCGAACTGTTTCTATCATTGCTATTCCGGAAATTTTCCAAATTCCATAAAAAAGCATGCCACAACTTAAAGAAGAATAGAAAGTTCCCCATTTCAATGCTTGAAATGCTAGTTTTGTTCCCGTTTCATGAGATGTATTATTAAGCGATTTTCCTTTGAAAAATTTTGGATTTTTTTTTTTTAATGTTAATAATGTACTGCAAAATCCACTAAGTAAAAAAATTCCAGCTATTCCTGTGAGAAAAATGGCACCTGCAAATCAGATATAACAATATCAACATAATTTTTTTATTTAAAGTAGACAATTAAACACTTCGTATATTTTATATAGTGTAAATGTATATTCAACAATATATAAAATTAGATTCTATTATTATACTTGAATAATTTAATAATATTATGCGAGGCTAGAAAAACTACACATTTACGATTTTTGCATTTCTATGTAATGCGAGGCATTTGACGTAACACTTCCGCGTTATCAAAGGCAGCATGTAAATGTCCATGGTAAATTCAATTTTTTTTATCAGTTTTCTATTATAAAATAAACTTTTGCTAACAATAAACATAGCTATTTTAAATAATAGGAATAAATATAGCTTAAGATAAATTTATTATTATTTACCAATCTGTCTACATTATTATCAAGTAGACAAATGATTTTCTTTCTCACAACACGGTTATACACCAACGATATTGGAATATTTGGCAAAATAAAGCAATAAAACATTGTTACAATAGTATGTATCATAATAATAATAATTATTTTTATATAAAAAATATAAATCATCTTTCCTTCATGGAATTCGATTCTAAAACGTTATCGCCCGTATATATACGAGGTCTGGCTATTAAATAACGAGACTGGTTACGAAAAAAGGTTTTATTATAAAAATAATTCTACATTCGAATGCTCCCCTTCAATATACTCCCCTTCCCTCGCCACACACCTTTCCATACGTTTATTCCATTGATCGAAGCAGTGCTGGAAGTCTTCTTTAGTGAGGGCCTTTAGAAGCTCTGCCGTTTTTTGCTTAACCGCTATTATCGACTCAAATCGGGTCCCTTTCAAAGCAGATTTTATCTTCGGAAACAAAAAAAAGTCGCACGGTGCCGAATCTGGCGAGTACGGCGCGTGTTCGAGCACTGGAGGGCGCTTACCAGCCAAATACTGCTTCACCGATAGCGCGTTATGGGCAGGTGCGTTGGCACCAACTTCGCAGACTTTTGTCATGTGTAATTCCTCGTGTAAAATTTGTCTAACCGTTTCTTTATCGGCGTTTACAGCCTCGGCAATCATCCGGATGCTCATTCAACGATCCGCACGCACAATTTGGTTGATTTTGGTCACTGTTTACGGAGTTGAAACAGTGACAGGGCGACCTGGGCGTTAGTCATCTTCAGTGCTCACTCGGCTCTCACTGAAGCGCTTACACCACTCAAAAACACGCGTACGAGATAGAGAATTGTCCCCATAGGCCTCTTGCAACAATTTACAGCACTCAGTCGGAGTTTTTTTCAATTTATCGAGAAATATGAGATTGATACGTTGCTCCTGTTTTTCGTCACACATGGTTTTCGGCACGAGAAAAAAACACGTTCGTTTCAAACCGCTACTGCACAAATACAATAATAGTGACGAGAACGTGTTTTGGTACGTGCATAGACAAGATATCTAGATACCCAACGCACTACTCGTTTTTTTCCTCACCCCTCTACGGCACCCTCTAGGCGCGCAGTCTCGTTATTTAATAGCCAGACCTCGTAGATATATCATTTGAATAATCATAAAATCTCTCCCTCCCTCCCTCCAGGTGAAAATAGTAACGACACGCACACCCGTCGCTGGTTTTTGTTTTATCTTCCCACCTATGCCTTCCTGGCAGTTTGCTTTCAAAATCATCTCTCTCGTTGTTACATCATCATTTCTCTCTTGCTCTTATGCAATGAGAATTCGCGGCTTGCTCCCTCAGTCAGCGGCAAAAAATCGTGCGTCACGCAGTCGGCGGCTATCTCTATCGATCTTAGAAGTGCTTGCAGCGAACGGCTATGCGTCACGCAGCCAGTGGTTTTTTCTCTCGCTCTTTCATAAATCGCGCATCTAATGGTTCTCTCTCTCTCTCTCTCGCTATTAGAGAGACCCATCTTGCAACGGAATAACAAGTGCATAGCAAGAGGCTGTTTCTCTTACTCTTTTTGCAAGCATCTCTCCCTTTAACGTTAAAACGTTAGGGAGAAATCCGAGAAAGAAAGAGAGAGAGTACGAGTCATCGCACGGCCGGAATAATGCCATATGGTGTCATGGACTATAGTCATGATATATTGGTTGGTTCCTGTGGTGGCTACGAATGAATTCAAGACATAGAGTACATAAATTTCAATATTCCAGATGATGCTTCAATCGGTTACATATTTGAGGTAACATGCTAGGATGGTATCGATATGAAGCAGAAACTGTTATTACACATCCGGAATTTTATAGCAATACCATAATCGATAAAAACCTTGTTATTATAGAATTAGTGAGAATAGCAATATATATGAATAGGCTAATTTATGTTAGACTATCTGTATTAGATTTGTCAAAAACTTTAGTATATAATTTTCTTTACAATTATATAAAAAGGCAATTTAAAGATCGCTCGAAATTCTTGTATACTTATACTAATAGTTTAATTTCATCGGACTATCCAACGAATAACATTTTTAATATGCCTCGTATTAATAAGAAAGTAGTTTGATAAAAGATGAGTGCAATAGACGTATTATAACAGACTTTGTCGATTTATGAAGTAAAATGTATAGTATAAAAATTAATGAAGAAGAAGATGAAGTGAAAAAAGAGAAAGGTGTAAAAACACGTTTAGTGAAAAATGCAATCATTTTTTATGATTATATTAAATGTTTACAAGATGCAGTTCAAAATTTAGAAAGCAAATATAATATGATCTCGACAGAATAATGTACAGTCTGTCAAGTAAGAGCGTGGTCGACTTCACTGACAGGTAATAAAAGATTTCGCTCTAATTCCTTCGTGAGCCGATAGAAGGAAGCTTTGTCCTTGATGCATTGTCAACAAAGATTCAGTTGTCGTTGATCTTTTGAAAGAGAATCACGTTAAACGCCATGAGTGCTAAGTACGCGTCGCGCTACGAGGCTGTGTTCCTTTGCATCCACCCGAAAGGTCCCAAAATGTCGCAATCAGCGGCTGCTAAATATATGAGAAAGTCGAAGGCATTTGTACAGAAGTGGATACAGCGATATAAAGTGGCTAAAGATGTCGATGATTTACCAGAACGTGGCTCGATAGGAAAAGTGAATGAAAAAGATAAAAAAAGAATAGTGAATCTGATTTCGCGGAATCCTGCTTTAACACTGCGGCAAGGAAAAGCAAAATTAATGGCAAAAGGTTTAAATATATCCTACGAAACTATCCGAACCCATCTTCGTACTCATCATCTGAAATGGCGCAACACAATGAAGAAGCCTCTGTTGACTGAAAAACATGTGACAAAGCGACTCGCTTGGGCGCATGAGAATATTGATAGAGATTTTGAAAATGTCATTTTTACTGATGAATGTTCTATATGGGCACGTTCTGTCCTTACGCGAGCCTGGTCAACTTCCACCAATAGGCTTGTTCAGCGGACCGTGCAACATGGAATAAAGGTGCATCTTTGGGGCTGCTTCTCAAAGCAGGGATTCGGCACTTTGCACCTCTTTACTGACAACCTAAATGCCGAGAAAATGATAAAAATCTACAAAAAGGCTTTACTGCCATCTGCCAAACGATGGTTCATCACAAAAAATGAAGATTAGATTCTGCAGGAGGACAACGATCCTAAACACCGCAGCAAGCTCTGTACTCAGTGGAAGACTCAATCTGGCATCGTTACATTGGATTGGCCGTCGCAGTCGCCCGATGCAAACCCTATTGAAAATGTGTGGGCATATATTAAACGGAAGCTTCGTGGAAGACGCACATACACTTTGAAGCAGTTGTCTTACGAAATTCGTCGGATCTGGAGATCCTTGCCACTAGAATACGCCGTCAAATTAGTAGAAAGCATGCCTCGGAGATGCCAGGCAATTATCGACGCCGGTGGTGACTGGACACATTATTGACCAAATTGCATCATTGTTTGTAATGTGTACAATGTATATATAAATATGAAAGTTTCATCAAATACATTTTTTTATAAATTAACACGACCACGCTCTTACTTGACAGACTGTATGAAACTAAAAAACAAGAAAAAATAGCTTGAAATCTATATGACAAGAGGTACTTAATAACCGGCGAAATAGATACACTACCAAGGGGACCCTATATGACTATGTTTATTGATGATGATTAATAATTGTGTTATATAATACTGAACATTAACTAAATAATTTTCCAATATTTAAATTAGCATTTATTTTTATTTAGTCGCATGAGCAGCCTTCAGTAGTTGTTAAATGAAGTTAATGACGATACAGACGTGCTCGAAAGAATCATAACCGGTGATGAAACATGGTTACACGGTTATGACGTCGAAACTAAAGCACAATCATCTCAATGGCAGGGACCAGAGGAGTCGAGATAAAAAAAAGCGCGCCAATTTTGCTTGAAAAAACATCGATAATTTTCTTATAATCAAATTGAATTATACAGGGTGGTCCATTTTAATCTATCGGTCGAAATAACTTCAAAGGAAGATAGTTATATCAAAAAATGTTCAGACAAAAGTTGTAGGAGTTGAAAGGGGTCGTCCAACGCTGATCTTGGCGTTAACCTTGAGGTCAAATTTGAAGGTTATTTAAGGGTCCAATCGCGAATTTTAAATGGGAATCCCAATTTTTTATTACAGATTCTGATTCTGCGTCAAAAATATGAAAGTTTTGTCTCAAACATTTTTTTCGATGCGTGACAGATGGCGCTGTAATCAGCAGTTTTAATCTATCGATGCGAATATCTCAACAACTACGCATATGAAAAGGTAGAAAAGGAAAATTTGTTAATCTGGATAGGGGACATGCAATGACACCACAATCGACCCCCCCCCCCCCCCCCCCTAACCCCTTGTATGGAGCGGTTTCAACTTAAAAATCTGAAATGGGTACCCCAATTTTATATTGCAGTTTCTGATTTTGCGTCGAAAAATATGGAAGTTTTGTTCGGAACATTTTTTAGATTCATGACAAATGTCGCTGTAATTGACAAAATTAAAAATGCGTACAAAAATCGTTATCGAATTAGAATTTCTGTAGGAATACACATCGTGTTCTGCAAATTATAATTCTGTGAATAAATACATTTGAAAAAAATCTGTTTTGATAAAAATGTTTATTCTACTTTTAGCGTTATCCGGGGACAACGGATTTTTTTTGAACGTATTTATCTACAGAATTCTAATTTGCAGAACACGATGTGTATTCCTACAGAAATTCTAATTCGGTAACGATTTTTGTACGCATTTTTAATTTTGTCAATTACAGCGACATTTGTCACGAATCTGAAAAATGTTACGAACAAAATTTCCATATTTTTCGACGTAGAATCAGAATCTGCAATATAAAATTGGGGTACCCATTTCAGATTTTTAAGTTGAAACCGCTCCATACGGGGGGTTAGAGGGGGGGGAGGTCGATTGTGGTGTCATTGCATGTCCCCTATCCAGATTAACAAATTTTCCTTTTCAACATTTTCATATGTGTAGTTGTTGAGATATTCGCATCGATAGATTAAAACTGCCGATTACAGCGCCATCTGTCACGCATCGAGAAAAATGTTTAAGACAAAACTTTCATATTTTTGACGCAGAATCAGAATCTGTAATAAAAAATTGACATTCCCATTTAAAATTCGCGATTTGACCCTCAAATAACCATCAAATTTGACCTCAAGGTTAACGCCAAGGTCAGCGTTGGACGACCCCTTTCAACTCCTACAACTTTTGTCAGAACATTTTTTGATATAACAATCTCCCTTTGAAGTTATTTCGACCGATAGATTAAAACGGACCACCCTGTATATAAAAATAAAGACTGAATTAGTGTAAAAATGGACTTATACTATACCTTAAAATTACCAATGTTGTGAATGGGACAGTAATAAAGCCTTTCAGCACCAATAAAAACGATGCATAATTATTTATATAAAATAGGTAAAAAAAAGATCAAAAAAGTGCATTTCTCAGTAATTTTTTTCGTAAATTAGAAAATTAAAAAAAATATATTGTAACTATAGTTTTTTTCAGAATTTTTCAAAAAAATTTTTTTGAAAATTTATGAACAAAAAAAAAAAAAATAAAACACGTAAACCTTATTTCTTAGCCATATTGTGATTCCAATTTGGCCTTATCTGCACTGTGCTAGCCATAAGTCTTAATGGGTTAATGTACGACATATCTAGATTAACATGATCATTGTTTATGTGTCTCAGATTCCTATTGTCTTGTCAAAGAAGTATCTTTAATTAACATTGGATCGAATGAGACGTTTTGGAATGCGTGCGTAAGATTAACATAGGTATAAACAGTCCACGTTCTTGTGCCTTCTTATTCAAAATAAATTCTTCTTATTACCTTGCTTTTTACAAGTGACATCATCAAATATTATAACTGAGTTTGGAGAAACATTTTCTGACGATATTGCTGCATCATGTTCTGCATTTCAATAATCCATTAGCGCCTGAATAACATGAATTCGAAGAGCGATTTCGAGCTCACAAAGTTCATTGAAATCTGGGTCTGGAAAAGTCTGGACCAACTTTTTATGACGTATTTTCGTCAACTCTAAACAATGAGACTATCGAAAAAAATCTAAAAAATCATTTTTTAAGTTTCTGTAGCAATTTTTCACATACAAATCATTTTTTCTCACTTTTTTTGGTATAAATCCATCATTTTCATACTGAGAAAAAATTTTTCCATGGTCGGAAAATGATCAAAACTTGTTCTTCGAAAATACGGAGATAATTTTTCAGATTTCTTTTCTCAAATAGCGGCCATTTGCATTTCTGATGTAAAGTATTAAATTATAGGCTTCAAGAGAAGTTTGAGAAATTGGTATTAAAGCTGCTCGAGAGATTTTAAGTAAACGTTAATATTTACCAATTTCGATCCACTAGGATGAGTAATAAGAGAAAGCAATGTATGAGTTTTATCATAATTTGATGAACCGCAAAATATAGCTCTAATATTATTTCGAGTAGTTCTTCATGAGGCTTGTTTCTAATTTTTAGTTGTTGTACCACTAGACTGTCAAAATTTAAAATTGGTAATTTGACGTTTCGCTCCTTAAATTCCATGCTGAATGTTTGATGTCTTAAGTAAAACTGATTTTGAATGTATAATTACAGCATTTTTAATCAGTACATAATTATCTTTCAATGGGTTAACACCATTGTTCAGCATCGTAAATACAAAGGCCGTGGTTTTGTTAATACGTTTATTGATAAGCTTACGTTTGAATTACCTTCACTTGGTTATCAATACTGTGGACCTCGCAAAACGTCTCGCTCTAAATGATCCTTTACAGAATTGAAAAAACATGGAGGCTATAAATGTGGCTGACAAAGTATTAGCTGAGAAACCTGACAACGTGGACTCGCTAAAGACGCTAGTAGTGTTGGGGAAGAAGCAGTCTACGCTGTTACAGACACTATGTAGATAAAATCGAGGCTAGGTATGGGGCTGAAGAGAAAGAAGCGACATTTTAGTGCTCTGTCTGCTATAGCTAAAGCTGCAAAAATAGCAGCAGCAACAGTTTCATTTAACAATTTTCACAAGTGCTACATGCGGGAAAACATGCACGCAATGAAATTTTAATTTTTATTTTAACGCGGGACCCACTAACCTTCTCCATACGGGCCCGCTCACGCATCGCGAACAGGAAATAGTCTTCACTGTCTCGACTCACGGGGATCGGGGGAGCTGACGCCTTTGCCCCATTGGATAACGGAGTACCCTGATATGGCAACGAAGATAATCAAACAAAAATGAATACATTGACATTAATAAGGAAAACTCTTACCTGAAAGTACTACTCGTTCCTGGAGCCTCGAAGTCTGCTTCGGATCCCGGCATGGAAGAGAGATACTAATGTGATCAAAAAGTAAGGTGAAATTGTCATTTAAAACTCCCGGGCATTAGGAAGGCAAGTAAATTTTTTTTTCTAGGTTGGTAGGACTGACTATAACATTTGCCAAGCGTCTGTTTGTCAAAAGGTTTAATTAACATATATATATATATATATATATATATATATATATATATATATATATATATATATATATACAGATATATACATATATATATATGTAATGAAGTTAGTACTCCTCAATTCATTTTTGAATTCTCCCGCATTATCGTGCGTATCGATAAGACAGACGTGCACAATGCGAGATAAGAGTTACTTACGGGTAAAACAGAATTTTTGGAACAGCTGTTAAGATTGTGCAATCTAGAATCGATAAAGTAATAAATTAATACCTTTTTAAATTTAAAAGAAATCATAGAATTTGTAAAATAGGGAAACCAGTGAATAAGTAACATTGAATGTTGTTTCTTTATTCACAAGTGAGTATTGTAAATATTAGGGTAAGTTCTGATTAATAAAATAAAATCTTCGTTCATAGAGAAACTATTCGGTTATTTATTTGCATTTTGATTCCGAAAGAAGATAGATTATAAACTATACATTATATATATATATATATATACGCATACATATATGTACACAGTTTACTTTACAAGTTAAACCACTGCACTTCCACACAGCACAGCGCACTTTTTACACATCGAAAGTCTAACAAATAAATACGACACTGAAAAAACATAATAGTATACTAACGAGAAAAATTGATCACTTGATCGTTACCGAAATCGAAAAAAAACTGTTTCTTAATTCGCGAACTGACGAACGCCCGTAAAACCTTCCCCAAAAATTACTCGACAAATTTCCCCCCGAAAATTATTCGAAAAAACTCACAACTGATTGGCGGGCCTGCTCTTCCCCAATACTTAAAGACTAGGTCGCGGAAGCATCGTGGAGATTTTTGCCTATTAGGCATCAGCATAAGCTTTCCAATGAAAATGCAACTTTAGTTCATTTATTTCTCTAAGTGTGTGTGTGTGTACCAAGAAGAGTTGGATAACTTGGCTCTCTATACGTGCGTTGGAAGCAGGTTATTCTCTAATTGTAAAAATAAGTTTATTCTCTATGTCTCCTGGATTTTTCCACAGGAGCTAACTTGCAGTGTTTCTGCAAGCATTGCACATTTTGTATAAAAACCAACACATTCACACATTCATTGAACATTTAAAACACAGGATCCCAAGCCCACCTAATCCTTTGCGGAAGATAACTGTACGTCTCCTATATGTTTGAGATGCTGAATTCAAATCTGTTGTGCATTTTGCTCCAGCGCGTCAGGATTTTACCTCAATTGCAAAAAACACGTAAAAAATCGAATTTTCAGTAGTTTTTCTTAGCTAAATATGATCAATACCGCAAACAAGGTTCCATTAACACAATTTTTAACCGATAAACCTCAAACCCATGAACTCCAAGCCTGAAAACCCCAAATCCATGAACCCCAAACTCATAAAACCCAACCCTATGTTTCAAAGCCCAAAAAACCTGATTCAACGAGTCTTTAGGCCCAAACCTCAAATTTACATTTCAAGTACATAATTCCGAGCCTATATATTTTATGCCTATAAAACCCTTAAATCTCACATCTAAAAATCCAAAACCCATAAACCTCAAGCCCACCATAATTAATCTCAAATACATGAGCTCATAAAACCGAAGTCTATAAACCCTAAATTTACAAAGACAAAGTCCACAATGAAGCATACTAGCCGCAATTTTATGAATCCTAAAGACAAAAATCCAAAATCCCGAACCCATTAATCCCGAACCCACAAATCTTGAACCAACAAACTTTAAACCCATGAACCTCAAGTCGATAAATCCGAAGCCCACAATCTTCGAATCTCTCAAACGCGAACTTACGTACACAATTACAAACCGCAATACCATAAGCCCGAAACCCACAAGGTTCAGCCACAAACTCTAAACCTTCCGATCCCGCACTCATAAACCTTAAACGTAGAAGACGTTTAAGATAGAAAACGCAGCAATTTCGAACTCCAAACTCTAAACTTCTTAATGTTGTCCCTACCAATCCCAACACGATCCCTAAATCTAGAAATCTTACCCTCACAAGTCCCTTACACTCCAATTTTTAGTCTACAAACTCTAAAAATACAATTTGAAAACTTGTCAACCTTCAAACCCATAAACCTCGAATAAATAGAAAGACTTATGAAACTTAAGCTTATACGGCGTTATTAATACTTTTTTCTGTTGAGCAAAATAACTAAGTAATGTATCTATCTAGCTTGGGTATCGACTTACTTTATATATAACTCAACTCTTAAAATTGTTTAAAAAACCATACTATAACTACTTTTTTCATGCTGCATACTTCATCAGACAAAAATCTTTTACAATTTGAATAAAATTTTCTAAAACTGTATTACAGTAACTGTTACTAATCTCAGTATTTTTCTCTCTGAACAGAATTTCTATTTTAATTCTTGTAACGTAATAAGTTTTCTCAAATTTTAAAATATTTTACTCATAGCAAGTCATTCGTTCAATTAATATTGTTAACGTTGTTAACGTCTTTATTTTATTTTTGTATGTGTACATTAACAGTAATGTGTGAGTGTAAAGGTAGAGATACTATTTGTGTTGTATGTGGGCGTTATGTTTTGCAAGTAAATAGGAGAAATTTGAGTGCTAAAACGAAAGACTTTTATGAGAAGTGTTTTAATATATATTAAAAAAAAACCTCTAGATAACAAATGAACTCCAAAGATTGTATGTTCTAATTGTCAGTCACACATATTTACCTATGTTAAGTAGCTTAAAAATGCCAAACATTTTTCCACTCCTATGCTTTGGAGAAAACCTAAGAATCATAAAACTGATGGTTATTTTTGCAATTGAGTGATTTTATCATGATGATATACAAGAACAAGCAAGTCACTCAAAAGAATCTGCAAGTAACTTTCAAGAATCTGCGGGAAACTCCCAAGAAACTGATGGAGATGAGTATGACGATCAAAATATACCGACAGAAGGTAAATTTAATCAAAATGAATTAAGTAACTTAATTCGGGACTGAGGGCTTTCAAAAGAAAATGCAGAACTGTTAGCCTCAAGATTGAAAGAAAAAAAATGTTTGTTTAAAGAAACAAAAGTCTCATTTTATCATGATAGAGAAGTACCATTTAGAAAATATTTTTCTAAAGAAGACAATTTAGTATATTGCAATGGTGTAAATGGTTTGATTAATGAATTTAAAGTATAGAGTATGAAGCAGATGATTGGCGGCTTTTTCTAGATCTCTCCACCAGAAGTTTCAAGACAATTTTGTTAAACAATGGCAACAAATATACTCCTCTTTCAGTTGCGCATTCTACAGTCTTAAATCAAGAATATGAAAATTTGAAATACGTTTTAGATAAATTGAAATATGATGAACATCAATGGTTATTATGTGGAGATTTGAAGATCACCACAATTTTGCTAGGGTAGCAAAGCGGATTCACAAAGTACCCATGTTTTTTTGTGTGAATGGGACAGTTGTACGCGTAAAAAGCACTACGTGAAAAAAGATTGGCCATCTAGAAACAATTTAGAAATAGGCTCTAAAAACATTTTGGAAAAAAATTTACTACCACTCGAAAAGATATTGCTTCCTCCACTTCACATCAAATTAGGTGTGTTCTAACAATTGCTAAAAGCCATGAGAGTGCAAAACAGCACTGCTTTTCAATACCTGTTTGAGAAATTTCCAAAAAAGTCTGATGCAAAAATAAATGTAGGGGTATTTGATGATCCACAAATACGAACTTTACAAGGTGTACAAGTATGAAATAAGGATTTTAGACAACAGATGGTGTACTAATGCAGTTTAAGCTGTTATGATTTGACACTGCGCCATTTTGTTGTGTCATTAACAAGTTCAGACGCGCATTAGTGATAGACTGAAAAAGTGTGTGCACCGTGTTGTATTGTTGTGTTTAATATGTCAAAATTTATACCGAACAAAGAGCATTCGCGGACAGCATTAATTTTTCGTTTTCATTTGAAGAAACTTGCTGCTGAATCCTTTCGGTTACTACGAGAAGCTTATGGTAAACATGCTCCATCGCAAGATACGTGTGAACGATGGTTTCAGCATTTCAAAAAAGGTGACTTCGATTTTTTAGACAAGGAAAGTACCTCGCTACCTCCACGTTGGTAATTCCTGGGTTCAGCAGAGAGTGTATCGATCACAACGTTAAAAAATTATTTATTTAAAAATTTTGTTCTTAAGATTTGTGAATTAATGGTTTATGGATTTGAAGTTTATTGGTTTGGAGTTTGGAAGTTGAGAGCTTGTGGGTTTGGAGTTCGTAAGAGCGGGAGGCTTGGAGTTTGTGAGATTAATTTTATGGGTTAGAGGTTGTGGGTTTGAAGTTCGCAGGGTAAAGATCTGTGGGTTTAAGAATCTTGACTTTGTAGATTGAGGTTTGAGCTATATAGGTTATAATAAGGTTTCTGAGTTGATGTTTGTGGGTTTGAAGTTTATAAGTTTAAAGTGTGCAAGTTTGGGGTTTGTAGGTTTAGGGCTTATGGTATTGCGGTTTGTAATTGTGTACATAAATTCGGGTTTGAGAGATTCGAAGATTGTGGCCTTCTGATTTATCGACTTGAGGTTCATGGGTTTTAAGTTTGTTGGTTCAAAATTTGTGGGTTTAGGATTCATAAAATTCCGGCTAGTATGCTATATTGTGGACTTTAACTTTGTGAATTTAGGGTTTATAGACTTCGATTTTATCAGCTCGATGTATTTGAGATTAATTATGGTGGGCTTGAGGTTTATGGGTTTTGGATTTTTAGATGTGAGATTTAAGGGTTTTATAGGCATAAAATATATAGGCTCGGAATTATGTACTTGAAATGTAAATTTGAGGTTTGGGCCTAAAGACTCGTTGAATCAGGTTTTTTGGGCTTTGAAACATAGGGTTGGGTTTTATGAGTTTGGGGTTCATGGATTTGGGGTTTTCAGGCTTGGAGTTCATGGGTTTGAGGTTTATCGGTTAAAAATTGTGTTAATGGAACCTTGTTTGCGGTATTGATCATATTTAGCTAAGAGAAACTACCGAAAATTCGATTTTTTATGTGTTTTTTGCAATTGCGGAAGAATTCTAACGTGCTGGAGCAAAATGCACAAGAGATTTGAATTCAGCATTTCAAAAACCATATAGGAGACGTGCAATTATTTTCCGTAAGGGGTAAGGTGGGTTTATGGTGCTGTGCAATTAATCTACCAGAAGTTTAATTTAATTAATTCTAATTTTAATTTTCATGATTAATGATGATTAATAATTTTATTTTTTATAAATATTATTTTAATTTTTTTTTTTTTATAAATATTCTTTTAATTTCCACGTCACGTAACAACAAGGTTATTCATTTAGCTTCAACAGCTGTTCAGAAAGCTGATGACGAAACGAATATACACATTCTATGTGTACTACCAGTTCTCTCAAAAAATTGGAGAATTCCTATCATTCCTTATACCATTATTGGCAGGCCTGAGTACAATGGCTGCATTAGCATAGGTATAGTTAAAGCCGTGAATGATGCAAAAGCAGCGAAGAATGCAAACCAGAGTTGATGGTTTGTAATTTTTTGGCTAAAAACAAAACTACAATTATGCCCCAGCCTTCATATTCACCAGATCTAGCCCTCTGCGACTTTTTATTTCCAAAACTGAAAAGCATCTTTAAATGGCAGAGATTTTCGACGATCAAGCAGATAAAAACCGAATTGCCGTTAAAATTGAAGGCTATACAAAAAACTGCCTATAAGGGGTGCTTCAAGGATTGGAATAGCGCTGGCACAAGTGTATAATATCTGATGGGTATTACATCGAAGAACAAAATAATAAAAAAAAACAAATATAGATGAATAAATAAATATTTTTTTAAACGTATCAAAATTAGATTTATTTATTGAACACATCTCGTATATCTCAAGAGTCATCTATTTTAGAAGCTTAATATATTCCGCAAACTAAACTCTGCAGAAAAAAGTTACGGATTAGTCAAACTTCTGACTTCTAATATAACCTATTAAGGCCAATACGAAACTCAGGCTATAAAGAATAAAAATAACCTCACCAAATAGGACTTACTTAAAAATAAAATAGCCGTGTTTTTTTGTTTTTCAATTTCTTTATTTATTGCAAAATTGTCTAAACAAATTAGTACGGAATTAAGAAGCTCCAAGAATTTCTAATTTAGTGTATAGCAATTTTTTATTTGCTCATAAGTACCTAAAGTGAGATTCATAGACAAAATATATTCTTTTTCAGAATCATATTCTCAAAAGAATAGTATGAATAGCTGCTATTTTTGCAGCTTTAGCTATAGCAGACAGAGCAGTAAAATGTCGCTTCTTTCTCTTCAGCCCCATACCTAACCTCGATTTTATCTACATAGTGTCTGTAACATCGTAGACTGCTTCTTCCCCAACACTACTAGCGTCTTTAGCGAGTCCACGTTGTCAGGTTTCTCAGCTAATACTTTGTCAGCCACATTTATAGCCTCCATGTTTTTTCAATTCTGTAAAGGATCATTTAGAGCGAGACATTTTGCGAGGTCCGCAGTATTGATAACCAAGTGAAGGTAATTCAAACGTAAGCTTATTAATAAACGTATTAACAAAACCATGGCCTTTGTATTTACGATGCTGAACAATGGTGTTAACCCATTGAAAGATAATTACGTACTGATTAAAAATGCTGTAATTATACATTCAAAATCAGTTTTACTTAAGACATCAAACATTCAGCATGGAATTTAAGGAGCGAAACGTCAAATTACTAATTTTAAATTTTGACAGTCTAGTGGTACAACAACTAAAAATTAGAAACAAGCCTCATGAAGAACTACTCGAAATAATATTAGAGCTATATTTTGCGGTTCATCAAATTATGATAAAACTCATACATTGCTTTCTCTTATTACTCATCCTAGTGGATCGAAATTGGTAAATATTAACGTTTACTTAAAATCTCTCGAGCAGCTTTAATACCAGTTTCTCAAACTTCTCTTGAAGCCTATAATTTAATACTTTACATCAGAAATGCAAATGGCCGCTATTTGAGAAAA
Organism: Chalcis sispes; assembly: GCA_949987625.1. Lineage (NCBI taxonomy): Eukaryota > Metazoa > Arthropoda > Insecta > Hymenoptera > Chalcididae > Chalcis > Chalcis sispes. The sequence continues at coordinate 24,564,797 of OX465095.1, read as the reverse complement.
GAAATCTGAAAAATTATCTCCGTATTTTCGAAGAACAAGTTTTGATCATTTTCCGACCATGGAAAAATTTTTTCTCAGTATGAAAATGATGGATTTACACCAAAAAAAGTGAGAAAAAATGATTTGTATGTGAAAAATTGCTACGGAAACTTAAAAAATGATTTTCTAGATTTTCTTTGATAGTCTCATTGTTTAGAGTTGACGAAAATACGTCATAAAAAGTTGGTCCAGACTTTTCCAGACCCAGATTTCAATGAACTTTGTGAGCTCGAAATCGTTCTTCGAATTCATGTTATTCAGGCGTTAATGGGTTAATCTCATATGGTTAATGCCATACATATTATCCGATCAGCGTAAAATGGGTCTTCTTCATTTTTTACAAAAGGAAAATCTATTGCTAAGAGTTCTCGTTGTTGGGAACTGTACATGTACCAGGCTGTTAAATAAGTTTTGCGGTTCGATAAGAGAGGGTGTTGCTACTAGCCTAAATTTTTTTTGGTTATGTTGGTACACTCTTCATATGAACGTATATGAAGTTTCATTTCAATCTGTCAATTCATTCTTTGTTTACAAGCCATTTAGTATCGACGTGTCACAGTATTTTTTTATAATGGAAAAAATCAAGTATCGTGCAGTGATTGAATTTTATAATTTTGGAAGGTTTAAAAGCAAAGGAAATTTATGAACGAATGTTGAAAGTGTATAAGGACTCTTCGCCTTCAATTAGTACAGTAGAAAGATGGGTTGCTGAATTTAAACGTGGTCGTACAAGCCTTGAAGTCGATCCACGTCAAGGACGTCCAAAAACAGCAACAACACCAAAAATCGTAGAAAAAATACAGGATATCGTATTGGAAAATCGTCGAGTGACTAAAAGAAATTTAGTAGAAGCCCTAGGCATCTCATTGGACAGTTTAAGCAATATTTTGACTGAAGTATTGGGTTTCAGAAAGCTGTATGCACAATGGGTACCGCATTCGCTAACAATGGAACGAAAACACCTTCTAATGCGACTTTCTCAGCATCATTTAGAGCGTTTTCGAAAGGATAAAGTGGATTTCGTGCGTCAATTCATCACTATGGATGAAACTTGGGTCTATCACCATGATCCTGAATCAAAACAAGAGGCTAAAGAGTGGTGTGAACCTGGTTCTTTGGCTCCGAAACGAGTTCGTGTCCAGAAATCGGCCAAGAAGGTGTTAGCATCAGTTTTTTTGGATGCGAAAGGAATTTCGTTAGAGGCTTATTCTTAAAGGTCCAAACTTTAAAAATATGAAAAATAAAAAAAAAAAAAAAATCGATTTTTTCGAATTTCTAGACTGGAATACCCTCTTAATGCCAATGCAGAAATACAAGTGTTTTTATTTAAACTGCCGAAGCCATGGCGTAGACTTTCAGCCAAGAACAAGAGCTCAAATATCTTCAGCGAGAGATCTCTCAAGATATTCTTTCACACCGAACCACTATCAATAACTTTTCTTACGACTTATGGAGCAAACATCATCGAGCATGCGTTGGATAAATTACCAAGAAAACATTTAAAGAATCATCCTGAATTAGCTTGTTTACGTTGTCGACAACATAATTGTAGTAGTGTAATACCACCGCCTTTGAAAAGAGATTGTACTCAATGCATTTGTAGTAATAATCATGAATAAACGTATAGAAGTGTCAGTCATATATTCTTTCATATTACTTCAATAATATCAAATTTTTCTATTTCATTAAAATAGAAAGAAATTTATTTTATGCGAATAATTTATTCATCTATAATATGTATTAGTCTATTATCTATTACATAAATATTTATTATATTTTCGTACAAGCACTAGATTATATGTACAATACAAGTACTGTACTATTGTACTTTTTTAATGTACTACTACAATACAAAATAAAAGTACTGGATTGCCTTTGAATTCGTATTTGAAAATGTTCTTGATCGCGTGCCGCCTGCTCTCATGCACTGCAGCATGCTACTCGATGTGCTTACGTCCACACATGCATTACACGTTCGTTAGTCTATCCAAATGTCGCTCTCTCTCTGTCTCTCTGGTGAGTTGTCTGCACGCTTGTTTGCTTATTCTTCTTCTTACAAGTAATCCTACCCAACCGTCACCCATCGATTTAAATGAAACTTTGAACATCGACAGATCTCTACAAAATATTGAAACTGTGTTTTTTTATTTTTCCGAAATACACGTTTTAGGGATAGAAACTACTCCTACAAGTAGGCTAACCCATCTAACCGTGGAAACAATGAGCTTAATTTAATAACTAAATTATTACAACTCTAATATACTTTGGATCTATCTTTAATAAAACTACGTAAAATATTAAAAAATGCATTGTAGGATCTTTTCTTTGTGTAAAAATAATAAATGTTCATCATAAGAAAGTTAACACACTAAATTAGCTTTAGACTAATTCTTTAGCAAATTTGTGTATAAAATCTATTGATATCTTGTAATTTTTAATTTGTGATACGTAAATATATGTATATGTACCTTATAATCTATCTGGTATTTTTTTTTTTTTTTGTTCGGTGGTAAAAAAACGGGAAATCCAGATCAGAAAAATTACTTAATATTTTAAAGTATGTTATACACGAATTTAATACTGCTTCTATCAAATGTCTACCAATTCATGACGCGGATTTAAAAAGGTGGGTGCTTAAAGCCAGGGAAAATATTCAGACGTCTTCGCAATTACTCAAGGCCTCATCAAAATGGATTTATAATTTTAAAGTAAGCCATGGAATAGTTTCCAAAAAAATTAATAAATTTAGAGATTGAGCAATACACTCCACTTTCAGCGACAGCGCAGCGTTACCAGATCGCTTGCACGTTTATCAGTATCCTTCCATGGCTCAGTGCAAGTTTTAGTTCTTTTCGTTAACTGCGTGATTTTTATGACTGCTATTAGTAAAGTTGTGTTTTGGTTGTGCGTCACGCAAAATAGAACACCGAAATTTGGAGCAACGTTGTGCCATTAAATTTTGTGTTAAGCTTGGAGAATCGGCAAGTGTGACGTTCGAAAAGTTAAAACAGGCCTATGGGGAACATTCTTTATCCCAAGCTCAAGTTTTTCGCTGCCACAAATTATTTTTAAAAGGCAGAGAGCACGTTGAAGATAAACACCTTTCAGGGAGGCCTTCAACTTCGAAAACCGACGAAAACATCGAACGCGTGAACAGTCTTGTGAGATCAGACCGTCGTTTAACATTAAGAATGTTGAGTGAACAATTAAATTTGAACAGATTTACTGTTCATCAAATTTTGACTAAACATTTGCACGTGCGAAAGGTCTGTGCCGAAATTGTGCCGAAAAACCTCAAAATTGAGCAGAAGAACAATCGAAAAAACAAGTGTCTTGATCTTCTTGACAGAATCGCCAATGAGCAAGACTTCTTTAGTCGTGTGATCACAGGTGATGAATCATGGATTTTTTAATACGATCCTGAGACCAAAAGGCAAAGTGAGGAATGGCACACTGCGAGCTTTCCTCGATCAAAGAAAGCTTGAATGAGCAAATTGAAGATCAAATCAATGCTGATTAATTTTTTTGACAGAAGAAGAATCGTCCACAAAGAATTTGTTCCTCCAGAACAAACTGTCAACCAAATTTTTTATAAAGTCCTTGAAAGGCTCAGGAAAAGGGTCTTTCGCGTGAGACCAAACATTGCAAACAAATGGATGCTCCATCATGACAACGCCCCATGTCACACTGCCCTCTCCGTCACAGAACTTTTGACCTCAAAAGGCATTCCTGTGATTCCCCAGCCCCCCTATTCACCTGATCTCAGTCCCTGTGACTTTTTCTTTTTTCCTAAACTGAAAAATATCCTCAAAGGGCGTCATTATGGGACTTTAAGAAACATCTAAAAGAGTGCAACGGACATGCTGAAGACCATACCGGTTGAAGACTTCCAGCGCTGCTACCAAAAGTGGGAACAACGTCTCCATGGGTGTGTAGCTGCCCAAGGAAACTACTTTGAAGAGGATAACATTTATGTTTAAAAAAAATAAAAACTTTGGTAAATAAAAAATCAGTCTCATTATTTTTCTACCGCATCTTGTAATTCTGGCAAGTTAACATCTACAGTTGCTGCACATTGGTTTGAGAAAGATTTCACATCTATAGCTGGTAAAAATTCTTCACTGCTCTTGGATTCTTGGTCAGAACAGACAGAAGAAGTATTCAAAAATATAAATACAGGATATAAAGTGGTTAAAATCAAGACTATACCTGCAGGAATGACTGGATTGATTCAACCCTGTAATGTCTATATATTTAGACCGTGGAAGAATTTAATTAAATGCTTATTAGATCTGGTTCTCTTAAACAATTTTAAAATTAACTAACACTTAAGAAATATTTTTTTTTTTTTTTTTTTTATTTATTTAAGCAATTTTAATCTCTAATACAAGATTATTTTGCTACACCAACAGCACGCGGAGTTCCCAAGCGGTCACCCATCCAAGTACTAACCGCGCCCACCAACGCTGCTTAACTTTGGTGATCGGACAAGAACCAGTGCGATCAGCGTGGTATGGCCGTAGGCAAATAACCTTTTAAAGTTACAGTCACTGACACATAACCAACTTTCAGCACCAAGATTCGTAAATATGTTCAAATATGCATGTTGGAAAAGTAGGAATATAACAGATGAGCCAGGAAAATTCGAAACACCCGTCCAATACTGTTTATAACATGCTGATACAAAATGTAAATTATGTAGTGAATTTGCGATTGTTAAGTGTGCATTGTGCACTAAAAACCTTTATATAGAGCATTTTTTTGCAATCGACGAAAAAAATAAACTACATTATTATCAAGATTATGTGAAATAATAGATACACCTTGATATACTACTGTGATCAAAAAGTAAGGTGAATTTGTTTAGAAAATGTAAATTCTTTATTTATTCTTCCAAATCAATTTCATTCCCTTCAAAGTAATCCCCGTCCGATAAAACGAACTTTTGCCAACGTTTTTTTCCAGTCCTCGAAACAGTCGGAATAGTCTTTTTCCGGTATAGCCTTCAACACCTTCTTCGATTCGGTTTTTATCTCCTCAATCGTGTCAAAACAGCGTCCCTGCATTGGCCTTTTGAGTTTGCTAAATAACCGAAAGTCGCACGGAGCTAAATCAGGCAAATACGGTGGTTGCGGAACGATATGAGTCAAGTTTTTGGCAAAAAAGTCGCGAAGAACCAATGCAGTATGACATGGTGCATTATCGTGATGGAGGAACCAAGAGTTTTTCGCCCATAATTCCGGCCGTTTCAGACGAATAGCTTCACGCAAACGATACATAACGCTCAAATGATACTTTTTGTTGACAGTTTGGCCCGGCGGAAGGAATTTATAGTGCACTACACCACGATAATCAAAGAAAACTATCAACATGACCTTGATTTTCGATCAACTTTGCCGTGGTCTTTTCGGTCTTGCTTCTTTTTGCACGATAATCGCTGGATTGGTCGGTGGTTTCAGGGTCGTATGCGTAAATCCAAGTCTCGTCTCCAGTAATAATGCGTTTCAAGTGGCCCTGATAGTCAGATAGCAAAGTTTCACACACATCAACGCGACGCTTTTTTTCCAAAAAATTGAGCGATTTTGGCACCAATCGAGACTTAACGCGTTTGAGACACAAAACATCCTTCAAAATGATTTGGGCTAAGCCAAATGATATTCCAACACTATCAGCGAGGTCTCTAATTGTCAATCGACGATTTTCAAGCACCAAATCTTTGATTTTTTAGATGTGGCCCGCGTCGGTAGACGTTAATGGTTGTCCAGAGCGCAGTTTGTCTTCAACGCGTTCTCGGCCCGCTTTGAACTCGTTGTACCACTTATAAACGTTTTATTGTGCCATAGTTTGATCACCAAAGGCCTTCCGCAACATTTTCAACGTGTCTACACAAGAATATTCGTTCCACAAACCAAATTTGATGCAAGTTCTTTGCTCAACAAAATCACCCATTGTAAAAATCGAAAAACTCACTTTTGGTTGTTTACAACAACGCGTGTAACTCGGAGATAATTGAACCTTCTGACAAACAGACGCTTGACAAATAATATAGACAGTCCTACCAACCTAAGAAAAAAAATTTACCTGCCTTCCTAATGCCCGGGATTTTTAAATGACGATTTCACCTTACTTTTTGATCACAGTAGTAGTACTATTGTGTTAGCTTATCTGATCTAGAGAAAGGCGAGGGGATTCACGTAAATCCAGCACCCCGATTGTAAGAGACAAGGAGACTCACATTAATCCAGCACCCCGATCGTGATAAGCGAGGGGACTCACGTTAATCAAGCACCCCAACAGGGATACAATCCCATTACTTTTAAGCCGTTGTTCCTAACACATCGTTCAATAAGTCCCGAGACTAACAACGAAAACAACATTTTTTTTCAAAAATAATTTTTATTTATTAATATAATCTCCTTTTAAAGTGATACAACCTTTCCAACGCCTTTCCAACATTTCTATACCATGTTTATAGAAGGATTTATCCTTTGCTTCAAAATAGGCTTCAGTTTCGGTAATGACCTCCTCATTCGAGCCAAATGTTTTTTCCTGGAGCATTTTTTTGAGATCAGCAAAGAGCCAGTAGTCGCTGGGGGCTAAATCTGGCAAATACGGGGGGTGGGGAAGCAAATCAAAGCCCAATTCGTTCAATTTTGCCATTGTTTTCATGGACTTGTGGCATAGTGCATTGTCTTGGTGGAAAAGGATATTTTTCTTCTTCATGTGCGGTCATTTGCTGCGATCTCCTCCTTCAAACGTACCAACAAGTCAATATAATAATCACTGTTGATCGATTTACCTTTTTCCAGGTAGTCAATGAAAATCACGCCATGTGTATCCCAAAAAACAGACGCCATGACTTTGCCAGCAGACTGCTGCGTTTTTGGACGCTTTGGGCGGCTTTCGCCAGCCATGCGCCACTCGGATGATTGCCGATTCGACTCCGGAGTGAAATAATGTATCCATGTTTTATCCATGGTCACGTATCGACGCAGGAAATCCTTTTTATTGCGAGTAAATAGCGATAAACAGCTCTCTGAATCGTCGACTTGTTGCTGTTTTTGTTTCACTGAAAGCAATCGCGGCACCCACTTGGAAAAAACCTTTTGATGCTCAATTTTTCATGAAGGATTGTAAATACGCTTCAAGATGATATCTGTGTCGTTTCTGCAATCTCACGGACCTTCACTTTGCGGGTTTTCATTACAATTTTTAACACTACAGTCACATTTTCCTGTGTAACGGCTTCCAATGGCCTACCCGAACTTTCCACATCGTTTGTGTCCGTACGACCACGTTTAAACTCAGCATACCAACGACAAATCGTTGGTTTGGATAAAGAGGAGTCCGGGTAATGTTTTACAAGCCATTGCTGGGCTTCTACGGTGTTTTTACCTATTAAAAAACAATGTCTTATCAACACGCGAAACTCGCTTTTTCCATTTTTCAAACAAATTACAAAGTGACTTTACTCTAACCTCGATAACTCTGTTGTCTGTGATCCGATCGACGTGAAATTTTTACACGTTTCATGTAAAGGTTCGCACTCTATGGAAACGTGGCCAGTTTGGTACTACTAGCACCATCTCTAGGTTAGTCTCGGGACTCATTGAACGATGTGTTATGCTACTGAGTTTCGCGATAAATCCTTTCTTGTTTCTTCGTCTTGCTTTTGGAACTGTCTACCTTCTTCTTTCTATGCCATAAATTCTATTTTCTACGTTAAATTTATAAACTATACCTTCTTACTTTCTGTTGAGAAAGAGCATACTGTCACCCTGCTAGCGCGATTATAATCTGATTTACACTCTGACAAGAAAGTATCCGGAAATTTGAAATAAAACGCAAAAATATTAAACTTCTTTAATATTTATTGAATCTCCTTTAAAATATGTTCCATTTGAAGCGATACACACGTGCCAACGTTTTTTCCAATCATGGAAACATTTTTTATAGGCGCTTTCAGGGATGGCCTTCAGCTCCTTCTGCGAATTTTCTTTTATGGCGTCTATGGAGTCAAATCTGGTTTCCCGGAGCGGTAATTTCAGTCTGGAGAAAAGAAAAAAGTCACACGGAGCTAGATCAGGCAAATAAGGTAGCTGGTCGATGGTATTTATCGAGTGTTTGGTCTTGAAATCGTTAATAATCGTGGCTCGATGAGATGGTGCGTTATCGTCATGCAAAATCCACGAATTGTTTTGCCACAAATCCGGCCGTTTACGGCGAATATTTTCACGCAAACGTCTTAAAACAGTTAAATAGAAGTCCTTGTTGACCGTTTGACCTTGCGAAACGAATTCATGATGAACCACACCACGAATATCGAAGAAAACAATAAGCATCGTCTTGATTTTCGAACGACTTTTGGGAGGTTTTCTCGCTTTCGGCTTATTTTTTCCCACCCATTCCGATGATTGTTGGCTTGTTTGTGTGTCGTATTCATAGACCCATGTCTCGTCACCAGTTATGATCCGTCCCATGAACGTGAGATCAGAATTCGCACGATCCAGAATGTCTGCAGCTACCTGCATCCGGTACTGTTTTTGAAGAAAATTCAGCTCTAAGGGAACGAGCGACGCGCTGCATGCCCAATTGGTTCACGAAAATCAAACGAGCGGTTTCACGAGAGATGTTGAGATCACGAGCTATCTCTCTAACACTGGCATGACGATTTTCGAGCACAATTTCCTTGATTTTTTTGACGTTATCGTTGGTTGAAGAGGTCGACGGTCGTCCTGAACGAGGCAAATCTTCGACGATCTTCCGACCGTTTTTAAAGGCTTTAAACCATTCGTACACTTGGGTTTTCGATAAAACAGTGTTTCCATAAGCCTTTTCCAGCATTCGCAACGAGTCAGCACACGAAATTTCGTTCAAAACAGAAAATTTGAGACAAACTCTTTGTTCGATATTTTTTTCCATTGTAAAATTCGCAGACTACCACTGAGGTCGACTGGTTTCAACAGCGGTCGTAAACAAACTAGTTGACAGACCGCACTCATGTTTGGCATAGTAATTACGGACAGTCCTACCAACATACAGAAACTTCAAATACTTTAAAATACTCAACGCGGGCAATTTAAATGAAAATTTCCGAATACTTCTTTGTCAGAGTGTAGTCTCATAGATTCACATTCTCTTATATAAATTTATTTATTTTGTTTTATTAATTATTTGTATTTTATTTTTATATTGTATATTAATCATAATTTTACTATTTATTACAATATTTTACGTAATAATTGTTAATTTTAAATATTCTCCTTCCGTTGTACATCATCTACTGTGCAGCAAAAACATTTTCCATCCATCCATCTATCTATCTATATAAATAAATAAAAATATAAATATATATATATATATTGGGTGTACAACTTTGCTTCCGCCGTTTTTTTCCGAAATTCGAGGCTTTATTGTAAAAAACTAGTTATACATTTATGATTCAAAGTATTGTCCATCGCTGGCCACTACTTTTTCCCATCTTTCGGGCAGCATACGAATCCCGCGTTGAAAAAACTGGTCATCTTTTGAATCGGTCCACGAATCGATCCAATTTTTTACTTCATCATAAGACCGAAAGTGCTGGTCAGCCAGGCCGTGTGCCATTGATCGAAACAAGTGATAGTCCGAGGGAGCAACGTCTGGAGAATACGGCGGGTGGGGTAGGACTTCTCATTTCAAAGTTTTCAAGTATGTCTTGACCACTTTCGCAACATGGGGTCGAGCATTGTCATGCTGTAAAATCACTTTATCATGTCTCTCGTTGTATTGCGGCCGTTTGTCTTTCAATGCTCGGCTCAAACGCATTAATTGCGTTCGATAACGATCGCCTGTGATTGTTTTAGTCGGTTTTAACAACTCATAATACACTACGCCGAGCTGGTCCCACCAAATACTGAGCATGACCTTGAAACCGTGAATATTCGGTTTGGCTGTCGACGTGGAAGCATGGCCGGGATATTCCCATGATTTTCTGCGCTTGGGATTATCGTAGTGAACCCATTTTTCGTCCCCAGTCACAATGCGATGCAAAAATCCTTTCCGTCTTTGCCTTGCAAGCAGCTGTTCACAAACACACAAACGCCGTTCAACATCTCTCGGCTTCAACTCGTACGGCACCCAATTTTCTTGTTTCTCAATCATTCCCATGACTCTCAGGCGTTTTGAAATGGCTTGTTGCGTCACTTCCAATGATCCTGCCAATTCTTGTTGCGTTTGACACGAGTCTTGATCAAGTAATGCCTCCAATTCTGCATCTTCGAAAACCTTCTTTCTTCCACCGCAATGCTAGTCTTCGACGTTAAAATCGCCGTTCTTGAAGCGTTGAAACCACTCTCGGCATATTCTTTCACAAATAGCGGCCTCACCATAGGTATTTGAGAGCATTCGATTAGTCTCAGTCGCAGATTTCTTCATATTAAACAGAAAATTAAATCTTCCCGCAAATGACGAAAATTTGGCTCGTAAGCTGACATGTTTAATCGAGAATAACTTTATGATGCAGACACAAATCGACTAATATTTTGATGGCGTTATGTTTACAAATACCAAAGCTTATTGTATGACATCTATGATCTATTTATTTCAACTACCACTTACCGCTACAGCCATCTATTGCAAAACGGCGGAAGCAAAGTTGTACACCTAATATATACCAGGCTGTTCAATAAGTTTTGCGGCTCGATAAGAAAAACACAATTTTATGGTTTGAAATACACTTTATTATTCAGTATAGTCTCCCTTTATATCAATACACTTGTTCCAACGAGATTCCAATTTATGAATTCCATCCCTGAAGTGAAAATCTGGAAGGGCTGCAAAATACGCTTCCACATCTGTTATGACCTCATCATTTGATAAAAAACGCTTTCCACGAATGAATTTTTTTAGGTCTGGAAACAGATGGAAGTTGCTAGAGGCCAAATCTGGTGAATACGTTGGATGCTTCAACAATTCGAACTTTGATTCATGGATTTTAGCTATTGTCAAAATGCACTTATGACACGGTGCAATGTCCTGATGAAAAAGGATTTTTTTCTTCTGCAAACCGGGTCTTTTTTCACGAATTTTTTTCTTTAGCTGGTCTAAAAGGTTACAATAATATTTAAAATGTATTGTTTTACCAGTTTGCAAGTAATCCACAAACAAAATTCCTTTTGCATCCCAATGATGCTAACACCTTCTTGGTCGATTTCTGGACACGAACTCGTTTCGGAGCCGAAGAACCAGGTTCACACCACTCTTTAGCCTCTTATTTTGATTTAGGATCATGGTGATAGACTCAAGTCTCATCCATAGTGATGAATCGACGCACAAAATCCACTTTATCTTTTCGAAAATGCTCTGAATGTTGCTGAGAAAGTCGCATTCGAATGTGTTTTTGTTCCATTGTTAGCGAATGCGGCACCCTTGTGCACACAGCTTTCTGAAACCCAATACTTCAGTCAAAATATTGCTTAAACTGTCCAATGAGATGTTTAGAGCTTCTACTAAATCTCTTTCAGTCACTCAATGATTTTCCAATACGATATCCTGTATTTTTTCTAAGATTTCTGGTGTTGTTGCTGTTTTTGAACGTCCTTGACGTGGATCGTCTTCAAGGCTTGTACGACCACGTTTAAATTTAGCAGCCCATCTTTCTACTGTACCAATTGAAGGCGAAGAGTCCTTATACACTTTCAACATTCGATTATAAATTTCCTTTGCTTTTAAACCTTCCAAAAATAAAAATTCAATCACTGCACGATACTTTTCACGTCGATACTAAATGGCTTCTAAACAAAAAATGAATTGACAGATTAAACTTAAACTTCACATACGTTCATATGAAGAGTGTACCAACATAACAAAAAAAAATGTAGGCTAGTAGCAACACCCTCTCTTATCGAATTGCAAGACTTATTGAACAGCCTGGTATATACATTCTGTCAAAAAATTACCGGTAATTGTCGATTTAAATCTGGCGGGGCAATTTATGCAGGTAAAATTTTTTTGTCTAGGTTGGTACAACTGTCCTCAATGACTATGCCAAGTTTGAGTGGAATCTATCAACGAGTGTGTTTACAGTAGCTAGTTAAGTCAGCCAATGTCAATAGTGCGTGCCGATTTTCTACAATGGGTGATAACGTTAAACAAAGAATTTGTCTAAAATTTTGTTTTGCGAATGAAATTTCTTGTGCCGATGCATTGAAAATGTTGCAAAAGGCTTTTGGTGATAAAGCACTATCGAAAACCCATGCGTATGAGTGGTACAAAGCCTTCAAGGAGGGTCGTGAAGTCGTCGAAGACTTGCCTCGTTCCGGGCGCCCATCGACGGCTTCGACCGCAGATAACGTCGATAAAATTAAGGAAATGGTGCTTGAAAACCGTCGTAACAGCTTGAGAGAGATAGCACATAAACTTGAGATATCCCACGAGTCCACACGTAGGATATTAATTGATATTTTGAGCATGAGAAAGGTGGCCTAAGACTCGTTCCAAAAGAGCTTAATTTTCTTCAAAAACGCTATCGCGAACAGGTCGGACATGCTGGATCGCGCCAATTCTGATCCCGCATTCATGTAATGCATCATAACTGGTGACGAAACGTGGGTGTACGAGTACGATATGCAAACAAGCCAGCAAGCATCGGAATAGGTGGGAAAAAACGAGCCGAAACCGAGAAAACCACGCCAAAGCCGCTCAAAAGTGAAGGTGATGCTCATTGTTTTCTTCGATATCTGTGGCGTGGTGCACTACGAATTCGTTCCAGAAGGTCAGACGGTAAACAAAGAGTATTACCTAGGCGTTATGAAACGTTTGCGTGAGCGTATCCGTAAGAAGCGGCCAAATTTTTGGGCGAACAACTCGTGGATTTTGCACGACGATAACGCGCCGTCTTACCAAGCTACGATTGTGACCGACTTTTTTGCCAAAAACTCAACGAACACGCTTGAACAACCACCGTATTCGCCGCATTTGGCTCCCTGTGAGTTCTTCCTCTTCCCAAAACTTAAATTGCCGCTCCGTGGAACCCGTTTTCAGTCGATTGAAGCCATAAAACAATTCGGCGCGCGAGCTGAAGGCCATCCCGGAAGCGCATATAAAAAATGTTTCGCTGATTGGAGGTGCCGTTAGCATAGATGTATCGGAGCAAATGGAGCCTATTTCGAAGGTGACCCAATAAATTTTGATTATTAAACGTAAAAATGTTGTTTTAATTTAAAATTCTCGATAATTTTTTGACAGGCAGTACGTGTGTGTGCGTGCGCGCGCGCGCGCGTGTGTGTGTGTGTGTGTGTGTGTGTGTGTGTGTGTGTGTGTGTGTGTGTTTGTATGTGTGTGTGTGTGTGTACAGGATGTCCTATTTTAATCGCCGCACACAAATAACTTTGAAAATATGTCCTTTGGAAAAAATATTACAAATACATGTTGTAGGTTTTGAAGGGGTACATCCAATGGTGATCTTTACTGTGGCCTTAACAATGACCTTCAAGGTTAGTTGAAGGTCAAGTTAGTTTTTTCAAATGAGAACCCCTACTTCTGACCTTGGAAATGGAAAGAGCAGAAAATTTACGTCCGAATGCGATCTTGACCATGAGCTTCAAAGTCATTTTAAGGTCAAGTTAGTTTTTTCAAATGAAAATCCGTAATTTAAATGCCGAAATTGAAATGAAGCAAGATATGGGGTCCGCCCATTTAAGGTAAGTATTTTAATACCTAGCCGCTTAAGGCAAGACATGGAGTCCACCCTGTTAAGAAAAGACTGTTAATACACAGTCAGTTAAGTTCAAAGCAAAGAAACCGCCCGTTCAAGGGAAGCATTCAGCCAGTCAAGGCAAGGCATCGAGTCTGCCCAGTCAAGGGAAGACTCTTAGAACTCAGCCAGTAAAGATGTCTCTTAATATAGATGTTCAATTAGTCGTCCGTTTTCTTGAATGCACATATTTAGTCTTTGACGGAAACTCATACGGACCCTCTCTAATGTTTCAACCGTGATAGATTCGAAAACTTTCTTTATTCTTTCTGTTATGCCCTCTGTGGTTGATGGAGCTTGCGCAAATACTTGCTTTTTTACAACACCTCATAGAAAAAAATCCATTGGTGTGAGATCTGGTGATCTGGCTGGCCATTCATGTACTTGGCTGGCAATGCCAATCCAACGATTAGGACATGTGGTATCCAAGAATGCCTTAACTAGTAGTGCACGGTGTGCTGGTGCCCCATCTTGTTAAAACCATATGATTTGTCTCGAGGCTGATGAAACGTCCTCTAAGCATTGTGGTACTTCATTTTGGAGAATATTGAAATTGAAAGTATCATTCTAATTATTATTATAAAAAAATGGACCTATCACATTATTTCCTATTATACCTCCCGATACATTCAATGACCACCGTCTCTAGACACGATGATCCATTTGCCAATGAGGATTTACTTGGGAATAGTAATAGGCATTATGGAGATTGACACCTCCCATATTGTCAAGTTTCGCCTCGTCTGTAAATAAGAATTTGTCGAAATAGAAAGGATCTCGGCACGTTTTATTAGATGCTCATCTACAAAAATTTAGACGCCGATGGTCATCTCCGATCTCAAGATCATGTGTAAGGCGGACATGGTATGGATGGAATTTCAAACTTTTCAAAATGTGGTTAGTAGTTATTTTTAAAACTCCATGCGTTCGACTGATTTGCTGAGTAGAAATATGGGGATCATCAGCAACCGAAGTGTTACGTGACGAAATTTCAATAATTAAATTAAATTAGAAACCTATAAATAATTAATTAAATTAAAATTAAAATCAAGCAGATCAATGTACTACAACTGCAACATATAAATGTATACGTTTAATGTGTGAAAATGCTGAGCGCGCAGTTCGACGAACTCTATACAACAGAGTATTAGAATAAAGGTGGGTGATACTTGCACTCACGCTGCAAATTGACTCCTGTGGAAAAAACCCAGGAGACATGGAAAATAAACTTATTCTTATAGTTAAATATTTTTCCCACACACCTATAGAGAGTTTTGTTGCTCAACTCACCTCGGCACATACATTTGAACAAATAAAATATCTAAAGTTGCATTTTAGTTGGGGGGCGCGGGTGAGGCTCAGGAGTCCACCGAGGCTCGCACCGATGCCAAATGAGCGAAAATCCCTACGATGCCGCTACCTCAAGGTCTTTAAATATGAGTACCAACGGGCCGCGAGAGGTGAACCGTAGTGACCAAGGGGATAGTCAGTAATCTAATTTCCGTCGTACTGTCCTTAACTTTTCTTGAGTTTTAATATTTTAATATATTTTGAATAGTTTTTCATTTTAATATTTCCTCTCTCTATCATCCCGGTTTCTGCCGCGTGCCGTGGTGTAATAGTGTATGTTATAAAGGTGACATTTATAGCTAAAGGTGGCAGTGTGTATATTTAATAAAACTATTAATAAAAATAACTGTTGTTGGTCTGATTCGGAGCCCAGTTCCTCATCGCACGAGTACCCTCAAAACTCCAGGACACGCGAAGGTTTAGGTAAGATTTCACTTACAATCACTATGAATGCTAAATTGTTTAACTTCCCCTTTTCTCTTTGCGACTGATTCCCAGTAAAGAATGGGGCAGAGGCGCTCATTTCCGCAATCCGCGACAGCAGGGGTCCCTTCGGTTCGCGATGTGCGGGCGGGCCCGTACGGGACGAGTTGGCGAGTCCCGCATTAAAATAAATATTAAAATTTCGTCAAGTGCGTGTAGCCCCACACGTAACAACGAAATTTTTGGTGGAAACGCCGGGTAACCGCCAACACCGAGGGACTTTTGTTGTATTAATTATGTCGATTATACTTGAATTATTTAATTAATAATTGACAAAGTTTATTTTTCCTTTTTTGAAAGCGCCTTCTATATTTTCGTTTAAAAGAAAATATTTTTACAATTTTTTAATACATTTTCAACATAAATGAAAACAATTGTCAATAATCTTGAATTATTTCCTTTTTTTTTTGATACTTGTAAAAAAAAAAATTTTTTCTATGTAACTCAAAAGTTTTGAAATTAACAAAATTATTTTATCTTGCATAAAATATAAATTTATCAAATGTATAAAAAAAAAAAAAAAAAAAAAAAAAAAAAATTTTTTTTAAATTATATAAACTATATATGGATATATAAATTAATGTTTATTTATTAAATATCAAAGTATTGAGACTCCAATTGCTATAATAATTCATAAAATGATAAAAAACCAGCCGTATAGTAAAGACAATAAGTATATATATATATATATATATATATATATATATATATATATATATATATATATATATATATACTAGTCTTGTTGAAAAAGTAGATAGACAGTTTAAATTAATCTAGTAACAGCTTGTTACAAGTTATTGTCAAAAATGTTATATAGCAGCTACATCTTTCAATGCATTTTGTAATTCAGAAATCAAGAAAAAAAAAGAAAAAAAAAAAAAAAGATTCCACTGCTGGGACCAGATTTATTTTTGTGGATTTACAAATTTCATAGAGAAGAATAGGCATTTTGATATTTGCTTTTCACTAGATTTTATACATTATATTTTTAAACTGTGTATTTCTCAATTCAAGTCCTCCCACTAAGCTGCATTTTTTTTTTATCTTTATTTTTGACTAGCAAATATAATTAAATATTCTATGGGTGAAACAGAAATATAGAAAAGGAATAGAATTAATACACATGTGTATGTCAATTTTAAAGTTAAAAAAGTAATTTTCACATTTTTGTAATTCCAACTAATTTTAATCTTGAAAAAACCATTTGTGCAGCTATTGCAACTTATATTTCAAATACCGCAAATAATAATGCATTAAATATATTATACCATTTTTAATTTACATAATACTTCTTCTAAATTAATCTTGTACTTGATATTCAAAAGTATCAAAATTTAGTATTTCGAATGTTACACTTTTCTAATGGTAACTACTAATTCCGTTTTATATTGTCTATGAATTTTTATCAAGGTTGTGATCGAATAATAATAAATTCTATGTCCCTTAACTTTAAAGGATTCTGATATAACTATATTTCTTACTGCATTCAGAAGCTTGTTAAAATTATTTAGTAATTAAATACAAAAACTAAGGATGATAACTATAACATAAGTTATACAAAAATTTTAGAAAATTTTAATCAAAGATGTTTTACTTTGATGATAACAAGTTATGATAAGGAGCAATTTAATTTAGGACATTAGGTTGTATTATTGTTAATTGTGTTATGGAGATTATTGTTAAACTTTTCTTCTTTCTCATCTCTGAGAAAATATTTTTTTCGATAATGTTACACAGATTTTAAATGACTAATGCGATTAACTGTCATTTATTGTATAGTTATTAAATTTTGATCATATAATAGTGCCTATGCTTGAAAATTCGTGCAACATTTTATAACAAAGTATGTAAAATACGATTGAACAGTGGAAAACTTTCTCTGCTCAGTTGATCAAAACAATGTGTGTACGTTTTAATTTCAAGAATTAATTAAAGTTAAAGTAATTCTTCTATTAAATATATTATAATTTTATATATAATATTTTAAAAAAAATATTGATTCTTGATATTTTCATACATTAAAATTTTAGTGCATATTTTTTTTTACAATTATTAATTTATTTTATTAAGAATGATTTTATACCTTGAAGAGAATTGCTTTAAATGTTTATAATACATTAAAATACTTTTTTTTATTAAACTTTTACGGAGAAGTTATAATAAAATTGTATGTTAATTAATTTTGTTCAATTTGTACCGCAAATGAAAAACTTTCGTTAAAAATAAATATTTTATAGAATGTCTATTTTTAATAAATTAATTAATCTCAAAATTTTTATTGCTTGTAATTAATAAGAAAGTGTCAATAAAATTATTTCATAAATAAGGTCATTAAATTTATTAAAATTAATATACAAATGTATTTGATATATAAAATATATAAAATAGGCTGTTAAAATTAAAATTATATTTTATTTTAATAAATTTGTATAGATTCAAAGTTCAAAATCTCTCACAGTTAAAAATTGAAATATTCTTGTATTATTATTGTATTAAGATTAAGAAATAACTAATGTACATTTTTACTAATTCAAACTTAATTATTTTGTTCTTAAGGTTTTATTATTTACGTGTTTGAAAAGTATATTGAAATCATTTATATTATTAAAATTAATATACAAGATATATTGAAACTGAATTAATTGATGATGTCTATTAATCCTAACTAAAAATTTGTATTAAACTTAATAATTCTTTTTTTTTGCATCTAAGTAATCAGTTTATTAATTATTTTATCCTTTGTAAAAGAGAACTAGTATAAACCTCACCATGCGATTTCCCGTCGGCCACAGCCAAGAAATTAATAAAATATTGATAATAAATTTTTATAGGATAAAATGTTCTTATTTTTTTTTTTTTTGACAAATGTAAATATTTTTATTGTTTTATTGTGAATACGAACATTTTTATTTTTATTAGAATAGTCTATATGTTGATAATAAATATATTAAAATGATTTTATCTCATGTCTTAAAGAGAATTAATGTAGTTCTCTCCGCGCGAAGCCCGGCCGTCGGATCGCCGTGATGTGAAAATGATTATGCTACAAATGCAGTGGCAATTTTTACGTGGATACAATTAAATACTATGCGAAAAATTCTGTTTAACATTATACAGTAGATGTGAGATATATGTATATGGATGTATACGGCATACATATAAGTGAACAATTATATATAAAAAAATTATTCATATAAAGAAAAGTGAAAACGTATAAAATAAGTGGAAAAGTGACAGTGAATAATGAAGTAACAGGATAAACTAAATAATTTATTTAATAATAACATTTTATTGCGTGTACAACTTTGCTTCCGCCGTTTTGCAATAGATGGCTGTAGCGGTAAGTAGTAGTTGAAATAAATAGATCATAGATGTCATACAATAAGCTGAGGTATTTGTAAACATAACGCCATCGAAATATTAGTCGATTTGTGTCTGCATCATAAGTTTATTCTCGATTAAATATGTCAGCTTACGAGCCAAATTCTCGTCATTTGCGGGAGGTTTTAATTTTCTGCTTTAATATGAAGAAATCTGCGACTGAGGCTCATCGAATGCTCTCAAATACCTATGGTGAGGCCGCTATTAGTTGAAGAACGTGCCGAGAGTGGTTTCAACGCTTCAAGAACGGCGATTTTAACGTCGAAGACCAGCATGACGGTGGAAGAAAGAAGGTTTTCGAAGATGCAGAAAAGACGGAAGGGATTTCTGCATCGCATTGTGACTGGGGACGAAAAATGGGTTCACTACGATAATCCCAAGCGCAGAAAATCATGGGGATATCCCGGCCATGCTTCCACGTCGACGGCCAAACCGAATATTCACGGTTTCAAGGTCATGCTCAGTATTTGGTGGGACCAGCTCGGCGTAGTGTATTATGAGTTGTTAAAGCCGACTGAAACAATCACAGGCGATCGTTATCGAACGCAATTAATGCGTTTGAGCCGAGCATTGAAAGACAAACGGCCGCAATACAACGAGAGACATGATAAAGTGATTTTACAGCATGACAATGCTCGACCCCATGTTGCGAAAGTGGTCAAGACATACTTGGAAACTTTGAAATGGGAAGTCCTAGCCCACCCGCCGTATTCTCCAGACATTGCTCCCTCGGACTATCACTTGTTTTGATCAATGGTACACGGCCTGGCTGACCAGAACTTCCGGTCTTATGAAGAAATAAAAAATTGGATCGATTCGTGGATCGATTCAAAAGATGACCAGTTTTTTCAATGCGGGATTCGTATGCTGCCCGAAAGATGGAAGAAAGTAGTGGCCAGCGATGGACAATACTTTGAATCAAATGTATAACCAGTTTTTTACAATAAAGTCTCGAATTTCTGAAAAAAACGGCGGAAGCAAAGTTGTACACCCAATATAAAAAAAAAAAAAAAAAAAAAAAAAAAAAAAATTTTTTTTTTAAATAATAATTTTATATATTTATTAAAATTATTAAATGTATTGAATTATTTCAAAATGTGTTCATGTCAATATAATAGTGATGTTGCGAATAATTTTGGAAAAAAATATATGATTAAATATATTTTATGTATTTAATATATATTAGTGTTTTATTTTGAGATCTAATGCCGTTCTTTCCGTGATTTGCCTGGCCGTCGGATCGCTGAGGCGTGCGAGTGATCATGCTAGGAATGTAGCGATAAATATTACGTCACCGCGAAATAACGCGCAGCTGGTCTTCAAGGTTCTCTTTCTTATTCTCTTACATGCAAACTAAAAGTGATTTAAAATTTTATGAATAAAAATAATAAGCAGAAGAGAAAGTGTGAAAATGTGAACTTGTGATCTTCGACTATTCGCTCTGCGACAATTGCATGAATGTCAATGATGCGGAAAATAAGAGGGACAAAAGGAGTAAAAGTTAGTGTTAGTGTGAAAGTGGTCTATAAAAGAAAAATAATGAATGAATAAAATAAATGAAATAATGAATAAATAATAAAAGTGCGTGAATAATAAAATAAAAGGAAGTGAAGTAAAAATATATGTGCGAAATAAAATAAAATAAATTAAAGGAATAATATCAATGAAATAGAGAAGAAAAATAAATGAAATAATAAATAAATAATAAAAGTGCGTGAATAAATAAAATAAAAGAATAAAATAGAATAATAATAAACAACGCGAATAAATAAAAGAATAATAAATAAAAGAATAATAAATAAAATAAACGAAAGATAAATAAAGAAAAATAAAATAAAAGAAAGTGAATTAAATATATGTGCAAATTAAAATAAAAGAATAATAATAAAGTGCAGCGAATCAATAAATAAAAAGAATAACAGATAAATAAAGTGCATTAAAATAAAAGAAAGGGAAATAAAACATATATATATATATATATATATATATATATATATATACACACAGTATGTCGGAAAAGTTCCCGAACTTTTGAAATAAAAAATTGAAAATTACATCTAAATAAATTTATTCCAGTTAACTTTCAAAATAGTCGCCTTCCCTAGATATACACTCATTTGAGCGCTCCATGAGTGATTCGAAGGCTTTCTGGTACTCCTCTGAAGTTATCGCTGTGAGACGCTCGGTGCTAGCCGTTTGAATGTTCGATACATCTTCAAAAAATCGTCCTTTCAAGGCCACTTTTAGCTTGGGCAATAGGAAAAAGTCGGCTGGAGCCAGATCTGGCAAGTATGGGGCGTGATTGATGCGTGGGATCTGATTTTCGGCGAGATAACGCTTCACAATGTTCGAAGAATGAGCAGGCTCCACGATTTTCAAATTTCTTATCCATCGTAGAGCTTGCACCGGGGTACTAAACACACGTTCACTCAAGCATGTCTATCTCGGCAACTAATGAACGGATACTGGTGGAAAAATCCTCAGACACCCCTGAGGGATGTAGCAACATAGTACCGGTGTCGTCCAAAAGGTGGTGCCACTCGTACAAGCGCTACAAAATAAGTTCGGAAACTTTTCTGACATACTGTGTATCACACATCGTTCAATAAGTCCCGAGACTAACCCAGAGATGGTGCTAGTAGTACCAAACTGGCCACGTTTCCATAGAGTGCGAACCTTTACATGAAACGTGTGAAAATTTCACGTCGATCGGATCACAGACAGCAGAGTTATCGAGGTTAGAGTAAAGTCACTTTGTAATTTGTTTGAAAAATGGAAAAAAGCGAGTTTCGCGTGTTGATAAAACATTGTTTTTTAATGGCTAAAAACACCGTAGAAGCCCAGCAATGGCTTGAAAAACATTACCCGGACTCCTCTCCGTCCAAACCAACGATTTGTCGTTGGTATGCTGAGTTTAAACGTGGTCGTACGGACACAAACGATGCGGAACGTTCGGGTAGGCCATTGGAAGCCGTTACACAGGAAAATGTGAGTGAAGTGTTAAAAATTGTAATGAAAAATCGCAAAGTGAAGGTCCGTAAGATTGCAGAAATGACACAGATATCATCTGGAAGCGTATTTACAATCCTTCATGAAAAATTGAGCATGAAAAAGGTTTTTTCCAAGTGGGTGCCGCGATTGCTTTCAGTGGAATAAAAACAGCAACGAGTCGACGATTCAGAGAGCTGTTTATCGCTATTTACTCGCAATAAAAAGGATTTCCTGCGTCGATACGTGACCATGGATGAAACATGGATACATCATTTCACTCCGGAGTCGAATCGGCAATCATCTGAGTGGCGTATGGCTGGCGAAAGCCGCCCAAAGCGTCCAAAAACGTAGCAGTCTGCTGGCAAAGTCATGGCGTCTGTTTTTTGGGATGCACATAGCGTGATTTCCATTGACTACCTGGAAAAAGGTAAATCGATCAACAATGATTATTATATTGACTTGTTGGTACGTTTTAAGGAGGAGATCGCAGCAAAACGACCGCACATGAAGAAGAAAAAAATCCTTTTTCACCAAGACAATGCACCATGCCACAAGTCCATGAAAACAATGGCAAAATTGAACGAATTGGGCTTTGATTTGCTTCCCCACCCCCCGTATTCGCCAGATTCAGCCCCCAGCGACTACTGGCTCTTTGCTGATCTCAAAAAAATGCTCTGGGGAAATAAATTTGGCTCGAATGAGGTCATTGCCGAAACTGAAGCCTATTTTAAAGCAAAGGATAAATCCTTCTATGAACATGGTATAGAAATGTTGAAAAGGCGTTGGAAAGATTGTATCACTCTAAAAGGAGATTATATTGATAAATAAAAATGATTTTTGAAAAAAAATGTTGTTTTCGTTGTTAGTCTCGGGACTTATTGAACGATGTGTTATATGCGGATTAAAATGAGTGAAATAAAACAAATGAAATAATGAATAATTAATATAAAGAATAACATAAAGAAAGAAAAATGCGTTAAAACAAAGTGAAGTAAAGCGAGAAGAAAAATATAAATATATAAACATGAATAAATAAAAAGTGAATAACATAGAAGAAAGATGATATAATGCGAATTGAAAATAAAAGTGAATAAAATAAAAAAGAAGAATAAAAATATGATTACAGTAAATGAAAATAACGCGATAATGAGTAAATATAAGGGGATGAATAAAGTGTGAGAAATTAGTGATAAAGTGTGAATAAATGGTTGTAAATTAAATGAATTATTAATGTGAAATAAGTAAAAATATTATGGTCACAAAGTGAAGCAAGATGATTATTTGGAAAAAAAAAAGAAGATTACACCTTCTGCTTCGATAATTATTACAATATTACTGAATATTAATGTATGCGTTGTATACCATATTATTGTACCATGTTATTAACCATATTATATAAATAAAATCCTATAATTATATGCATTTATTGGATCATGATTATCCCTATACTAATAATCTCCCTGTTAGATTAATAAATTTACATGTTAATTAAAAATTGACATATTTAAAATTTTTTATTTTTCCTAAAAACATTATATATATTTAAGCTATATTAATAGTAAAATTAAATTTTTCCTAATTTTAGAACTTTTATATTATTAGTAACAATTTAATGGGAATCTATCTAAGTAGGACAATGTTTAAGTACATTGTCTTGTTCCGACGGCCAGCGTCATCATTTGGAGTTAGCCACTCGGATTTCAGCCGGTGTATGTGTGACTCAAAATGATAATAGTATATAGTATAAAAATTTATCTCCGAGGTTATTCTTAACATAGGGTATATCAATTCGGTATACGTTTACCATATAACCAATTTTACTTCCCCTTTATTCATAAACATCATACCTTAAAATTTTAATATTATGCAAATTACATATAAATATATCTATATGCATATATACACGTACATACATATATTATGGTTTACAATTTGACAGGATATCGTTAAATATGCTATTCTAGGTAATAAGAATTTTATAATTTTTCCCCCATTTCTGAACCAGCTCGTATTTACTTATATTAAAACTATCTTCTTAATGGTTTTGATTTATTCCTTCACGATAAACTAATAGTTGAATAAAATAATTCTCACTGGAGAAAAATGAAATTATTACTGGCTAAATGAATAAATACGTGAAATAATATTATCCTATTAAGAATTTAATTTGATAATTTTATTAAATAATTTTACAGGAATATTTAGTTATATTCATTTCAAAAAGTTATTTAAAAAGAGTTTATCTAATATAAAATACATAAATAAGGATAGAAAAGAGAATTAAGAGAAAATAAAGTAAATTAATTAAATTATTTAAAATCAAAAGAAATAATTGTGGTAGCCAATAAAATTTGCATCACTTACTTGCATGCATTGAAGTAATATTGGGAAAGACATACAACTGTATGAGTAAATTAACCAATGATACATTGGCTTCAGGAGTTATTGCGTCGATGAGAAAAGGTTCAAGACCTGATCCTTATTGCTCTAGTAGAATTATGCGCTGCTTGACTGCCGTTGGCCTGCAAGCCACGAGTGCTTTCGCGGACGAGAGTATTTCTCTGCCGAGTTAGCTATCACGTTGCAGCCGAGTGACCGATAGCAGAAAGCGAAAAAAAAAAAAAAAAAAATATTTCGAATTAAGTATTATACTTGTTGTAAAATCTTTGTCACCCTAAGACTCGTTACCGAGATGCCGTGAGGGTTTGCCGCACCTGACTCATAACTGAGTCTGTCGGGTGTTAAGGCCCTCACGATCGAGTGAATGAGCGGCAGGTGATAACCTTCTAATCCTAAGTGAATCTCACGAAATAGTTGGTAGGGTTATGAAGCAAGATTTGTTCTTTCCATATCGATTAGGGAAGAACGAATCAGGTCATAACGGTTATCAATGAAAAGGAGATTTTTTCCATCCTTGAATTTTCCACCTTTATTTTAATGGTATGTTAATGCAGCGACTGCACCAGATAACCAGTCTTTGTGCGATCAAAGTTCTTTTACGTTGGTGACGAATAGGTATATAGTCTTCGAATGCTTCTTCGTAGTGCCCAATTCTCAAGATTTTGACCGTATCTTGCCAAGGAAAATATATCAGATTGTAGCAATCGTTATATAAGACCATGTCACCAAAAAAAACCTATGCAAATTCTTATATCTGTTTTTGACTGTTGCATCGTAAAGCCAGAAATGTCCTATATAAAATGGGATCTTTATGTCAAAACACGCCGTTGAAAGAGATGTTTGCGTTCATCAACTTATGCGCATATGTATTAGTTTATTTTCTTTATCTTCAAAAGTAAAAAAAAAGAAACTTCGTTTTGAATTACCTAAATAATTGTAAGTATGGATGGATATACCAAACTGTTCAATAAGTTTTGCGGTTCGATAAGAGAGGGTGTTGCTACTAGCGTAAATTTCTTTTTTTTATGTTGGTACACTCTTCATATGAACGTATGTAAAGTTTTATTTCAATCTGTCAATTCATTCTTTGTTTACAAGCCATTTAGTATCGACGTGTCACAGTATTCTTTTACAATGGAAAAAATCAAGTATCGTGCAGTGATTAAATTTTTATTTTTGGAAGGTTTAAAAGCAAAGGAAATTTATGAACGAATGTTGAAAGTGTATAAGGACTCTTCGCCTTCAATTAGTGCAGTAGAAAGATGGGTTGTTGAATTTCAACGGGGTCGTACAAGCCTTGAAGATGATCCACGTCAAGGACGTATAAAAACAGCAACAATACCAGAAATCGTAGAAAAAATACAGGATATCGTATTGGAAAATCGTCGAGTGACTGAAAGAGATTTAGTAGAAGCCTTAGACACCTCATTGGGCAGTGCCGTAACGCTATTTTGATATGGCACACATTAAGAGGCAATGTCCCTCCTGGTATTCTCTCCTAGTCGGCGAGCATATGATTTCGACCACCGCTGAGAATCTAAGTATCGGAAGAGGGGTCGCCATTAATCGAACCTCGCCACAAATAAAGTCTAACAGGTCTTTAATCTGAAATATCGGGTCGCAATAACACTAACAGAGACAATGTATCATGAAATTCAGGTAAAATAGCGGAGGGAAAAATTACATTGCTAACAACAACCCATAATCATTAACGTTGTAATCACCTTGGTCTCAATAACTAATTGCTGGGTAACTCATGCGAATTAACAATACTTCATAATTATTTTACTATAATAAATCATAAATTGAATACAATCTACTATAATAAATTATAAATAAACAATAACCTGAATAATAGTAATACTAACACTGACAATATAATCGTTAAATAATTAATTTAAATACGTTCGCACTAATTCAATTATTGATAAAAGTTATTATTAGTGATTAAGTAACATAAAAAAAAAAAAAAAAAAAAAAAAAATAAAACTCACCAGGTTGATTAGTTATAATTTAAAATTAGATTGGAAAATATCAAAAATGTAATCCAAACCATTAAGTTGACAATATCAAGGTACAAGTACTTTAAAACAAATAATGTCGCATATACAAAAGAATCAAGGTTGGAATCGGAGGTTAGAGTGCCGGAAACTGTGAACTAAGATGCATTATTCAAATGCAATAAACCAAATATGATTTATTCGAAAATTGATAGGCCATGTGTTTAAGAAGAATACATATATTAGTAAATATTTGATCATTCTCTTGGAAGTGATCGAATGATATATCTCAGTCATAATAAGAAACATTGTAATAATGTTATATACATGTTATATAATGTTATATAATACTAAATATATATTTATTAATACAATACCAATTAATTCCTTCTACTATAATTGAAATTTTCATCTATATATATATACATATAGATTAGTATCTTTCCCCATCGGAGGGACCCTGTTGCAGCTGATTGTATACTCTTATCCCTTTGCCCGTGACCATCTCTTGTTCTGACACATAACCATTTTTTTTCCCTTTCTATCTGCTGCAGGCTTGAAAACAAAAACAAAACAAAAATGGCAGTGCCTAGACTGATGACGCTGGTGGGAATTTTTGTTATGGGCGAAGTGGTAGAATACCACCGCACTAAGAAATTCAAAAGAATGAAAACCAGGAAAGAAACAACATATCTAGCCATGAATGGGATACTCTTCAAGGAAATCTACCTACATCTATTCCAGAAGATGCAGGGACAGATCAGTCCAATTCTAAGGCCAGGAACCAAGTTTCTGTTAGATCTTATGATTGGTAAGGCCTAAAATCAAGCCAAACCTTAATGGCATTGGGCAACCCTACTGATGTCTCTCCAACTCCCCTCCTACTTCCCCTCCCGTGTCACAGAACAAAAGAGGTAGATAACAACTCATTAAATAAACACCACAGTTGAGAATCGGGCAATTGCACTTATAAACAATATCAATTTATGACGCCTCTGCCCCTATCTTTATCATATTGCCTATCTTAATATCTAATAATTATTATTAATTATAATTCAATATCTGATAGTTATAATCAAATATAATAGTAAATACAAATTATACATAAGCATATATATATATATTCATAAATATCTGATTATTTCTGCTCACAAGCATCCATAATTAAAAAATAACACCAATATCCACCCATTATTTCAACGATAAAATAAGAGAATAAGTATAAATTGGACATTCGCGTGGTTTGCATCTTCTAAAGCCAAACAAACCTAAGGATAGAATGAACGAAGATCAAACGTTAACATATTGGGATTAACAAAAATATAATTTAGAAAAAAAAAATCGGAATAAAGTACACAGAGGCTAAGACGGAGACCAAAACAATTAGACCGAATTTCAAGACCAATATGTTCGACGCAGCGAACCCAATAACCCCGAACCCACATAGAGAAGGAGAGGAACCCGCCTACCATACTCAAGGTGCTAATGAAAACACCGATGAATCCATCCGAGCCCTAGTGATCACAATGGCATCCAGTCTTAATCTGAAGAACGCCATTAAGGATTTAAAAACCTTTAACGGATACAACAGACCACTTAAGGATTTCCTAATAGATGTGAGAAATGCGGCTGCCCAACTTTCGGAGAGTCAACAGGACACGTATATAAAAAACATACTTGGGTGCTTAGAAGGAGGAGCTCAAGACTGTATCTATGGATACGCGTTTAAAGATGTGGAGTCCTTAGTAAAACATTTAAAAGAGCGATTCGCGCCCGGGAAGGATTATTCTTACTACTCCGAGAAAATACACAATATAACAATGAAAAAGGAAGAATCAGTTGGGATGTTCTATGACAGATTAAATATATTATTAATGGGAGCCCGTGGAGCATTAAGGCAGCCAGGAGTGACATCACAACAAATAACCGAGCGGATCAAGCCATTAGAAGATGTAGCGCTACTAATGTTCAAAAAGGGATTACCAGCAGAAGTCGCCACTACGGTGCACAGCCAACAGCCCGCTAATTTAAATAAGGCGTATCAAGTCGCAGTAGAATTAGAAAATCTGATTAAAAGGCACATCTTACCAAACACAAAGCCTAGACATAGACAAATTAAAGGTGATAAAGAGGATGACAAATTCTTGAGCTCAATTAAATGTAACACATCGTTCAATAAGTCCCGAGACTAACCCAGAGATGGTGCTAGTAGTACCAAAGGGGCCAAAAGTACCCCTCTAACAGGGAAAGTAAAGAAACACTTGCGTTTTAGCGAGGCAGTTTGCATTCCCGGAGACTCTAAAGAACCCTCGCATAAAACTTTACTCGAAAAAACACCAGGTGTAAATATAAATTATGGCCAAGCGCCTAAACATTCCTTCAACGAATTACTACCTCTGATCTCATTATGCATATCTTCAACCGAGTCGCATGAAACTATCACCACAGATCACAGTGACCGAACTTCAGAAGATACTGACAGCTTAGAAGAACAACTCCCGCCTTTACTGATTTCAAGAAATAACATTAAAGCATCTCGACAAAGCCTCACCTGTAAAAGAGACAACCTAGTACACTTCGTAACTAGCGATATTGAGAGCATAACGAGTACAACAAGGTTATTGATTGATATAGGAGCAATAAATCAAGTAAAATTACAGGAAACAAGACCAAGGGTAGGACAGATCCTGGTTACGCCATATAAGAATCATAACATACTATCAGTAGTTATAAAACATAAGTACTTTGACAGCCTCACTATTCCAAACATAAGGACCGCTCTAGCTAATCTCAGAACAACAATGCTTCAAAGAAACCTCACCAGTTTTCGCATTTCGCGAAAAGGAGACATGCTGGATGCGCTAGAGGCAGGACTATTAGATCAACTGCTGACACAAACATTTAAGGGTAGCCCAATCACCGTAACCCTATGCTACGGAAAGGTGAATTGTCCGGAACCAGAGGAGAGAAATGGCATAATACAAAATTTACATAAGAGCCTGATAAGGAGACACAAAGGGGTAAACCAAACATATCAGAAAATCCGAGAGAGACATTACTGGCCAGGTATGAGAAACGACGTTCTGGATTATGTCCGAAAGTGCCGAGAATGCAGTATGAAAAAGTTGGATCGATCTAAAACAAGGGAGCCCATGATTATCACGAACACACCGATAGAACCATTTGATAAGGTATCCATCGACACCGTGGGCAAATTGAGAATGACTCCTCGAGGCAACTGCCATATGCTTACCATGCAATGCAACCTAACAAAATACCTGATAGTGGTACCAATACCTAATTTGCGATCTACCACAATAGCCAACGCGCTGGCTAAGCACCTTATATGTCAATTTGGGGCTCCTAAAGCAATATTATCAGATAGAGGAACCAGTTTCCTGTCAGATTTGACGGAAACACTTATGAAAATATTTAAAATACGACATCTTACCACGTCAGGATATAGACCCCAGACCAATGGATCATTAGAAAGAAGCCATGCGCCATTAACTGATTTTATCAGAAATTCAGAATCTTATAACGACTGGGATAGATTAATACCTTTCGCGGTTTTCACTTACAACACCAGCTTACACTTCGCCACTAAATTCACTCCTTATGAATTGGTTTTCGGAAGGATCGCAA
This sequence comes from Chalcis sispes, assembly GCA_949987625.1. Classification (NCBI taxonomy): domain Eukaryota; kingdom Metazoa; phylum Arthropoda; class Insecta; order Hymenoptera; family Chalcididae; genus Chalcis; species Chalcis sispes. The sequence continues at coordinate 24,534,770 of OX465095.1, read as the reverse complement.
GATTCCCCCTAAAAATACCGATCGAGGAAAAACTGAAAACATATAACACGTACCTACGGGACTTACTTCTTCGTTTGGATGAAATGAATAACATCGCCAGGGATAATAAGATAGCAGCTAAACTACAATCTAAAACTCGATATGATAGTAAAGAGAAGAAACTAAAAGCCAAGGTCGGAGACTATGTATATGTGCTCAAGGAAATAAGGTCATCAAAGTTCGATAAATACTATAATAAACCTTTGAAAATCGTTGAAATATTGGGTAGAAACAATGCTATATTAGAATTACCCGATGCCAGACGTATTAGAAAACACATGGATAAATTAAAGTTAGCCCCTAAATAAAAGGAATAACCGTTTCAGGAAACCATGCACAAGTCTCTCTGCTTCCTCTACGTGATAATGGTACACGCAGGAACTTCTCCAGATCTCACAGGAAAGAATTTCGAGATAGAACTAATAAAAGAAAACCCAGAAATGTATTATGAGCGTATGGAAGTAGTACGATTAAAAAGGGCTGATTGGCAGGTAATAATTTTTGTGAATATAAAAGATTTTCTAGAAACTCACGGGGCGATCGACAGTTACCAAACCCTACTCGCTAATTGCTCCGCACTCATGGAAGTGAACACTTGTGGGGTTATGCTCGGGACAGACCTAGTGGAAGCGAGACAAAACACCCTAATTCAAATACAGACAGAGATAAGAACCACGCTCTCTGATATAGGACAATCCGTGGAAGATCCTATAAAAGTTTCAGGAAGCATGAGGTACAAGCGGATGGTACCCTTATGTTTCATTGGAAGCCTCAGTAAAAGCTTATTCGGACTAGTCACGGCAGAAGACGTCGACAAGATAAATACCAACATAGACCAGTTATTCACAGACCAAAAGGAGCTAGTGTACCTAGTAAATGAGAAAGAACACATAATAACCAAATCTCTGGAGGATTTATATAATACTACGAAAGCCCATGCTGAGGTAATAAACCAAATGGAAAAGGACATGGACCGGAAATTCAAATTCATTGTCAGTGGAGAAAATGAATTGCGGTATCTAATTACTTTAACCATCTACGCTCGTAAGATAGACGTTGCAATGCAACATCTAATCGAAAGTAATCGACGAATGCTGCAAATTATACAGGGACTTAAGGAACGCAAGGTGGAACCTTCCTTCTTAAATAAAGATATACTAAAGCACCTAACAACCGACATAGCAAAGGCAAGTGGAGCACTAGAATTTCCAATACCGGTTCAACATTTAAGGGCAGAAGAAGTCGCAAGAATTGCGCAAGTAGACGCGGTGTACAACAACGGGAAGTTATTGATTATCATGCATCTTCCATTAGTAGAACGAGTACCCTACAACCTCTATAGACTGCATCCATTAGCTGTATCGCAAACAATAAACAATAATTGGATAGGAACAGGATATATAAAGCCAAGCCACATATACCTAATCATTGGAACGGACCAAAGGCAGTACATGAAAATAAATTATGAAGACTTGCAGAATCGCCAACATACACATTATGCCTACATATGTTCAACCAACGGACCCTTGTCTGAAAGCACTATTCAAGAAGATTGCGAGGTATCAATGTTGCTGAGACCCAGAATACAAATAATGAAAACCTGCGATGTAACCATAACTCCCAATAACGTCACTCAATGGAGTTACCTAAAAATGGATGGATCCTGGCTCTATTCCTTAGGACAAAAAGAAGATTTACGTCTAATCTGTCTTGGACAACCAGACCAAACTATACACCTCCAGAAGGCAGGAATTTTACGTATGGCACCCGGCTGTGTAAGCAAGACCGACAAACATCTCCTCATAAGTGAAGGAAGCCAACGCAACGATTTTCAATACAAACCATAGATAACACTCAATGTAGAGGCCATATTCCCTGACATGCTAGACTATCATCAAGAACTGATCAGCACTCCGGAAACAGAGATCTCAAACGCCCCTGCACCAGACGTTAAAGGATGGAAAAACCGCGAAGAGTCGATACAGAAAATTTTCCGTCGTCTAAAACAAATAGGAAATCATCAGAGAAGCATCTCCAACACGCATTACCTAATATAGGGTGGAGCTTTAGGCCAAATCCTAATCACCGTAGGGCTCATCTTCACTGCCTGGAAGTGTCATACTCGAAGAATGCTGCAACATCAATATCAGACCAAATGCAAAGTCAAAATAATCTCTGACACTACCCCTGCACATCGTATGCAAGAAACACTACTGAGCCCAATTGGCCTAAAAAATCAACCAACAATCGAAGGCCAATCCTGCACACTGCAGATACCAGAACAGGCTTTAGTTCCTGGAAGATGGATAAATCAACCATTAATTCCTCCACAACCCCTGTCTTATCCACAAACATTACCTATTCAAATCTCAGACACTGACTAATCCGTAACCTTAAACTATACAACCGTTATATAATACCGTTATTACAACAAAGACCCAACGGAACACGTTTCCGTAAGAGCACAATTAAAACTATGTGCTACTAATAAACCCCAGTTTATTCCGAACCCAACGTTTATAAAGCCTAATCCACGTCCTTAGCTTCCAGAAAACTCAATCCGAAAAGACCATGGCTGGCCGATGGCAAATCAACGTGACTAAAAATCCAGAAGGTGAAGGCAGTTTAGTATTTTACAACCCTCGCACCACCTCCTTATCAGCTGCTGTAGGAAGAGCCGAAGAAAAGGGACCAATAAGAAGCGTAAACATACGATTAAATGGAAATGGGGATCCAGCCGGAATACTAAAGATAAGGTATTTCAAGGAAGAAGACAAAAATAGAGAGCTACGTAAATTACGGAATAAAGCAAAGTCAAGGGCCATACCTACCAGACCCTCTGGAACTAGACTATTCCGCCAATTACCTTAGAATATAACGGAAAAAGAACTCTTTAAGGAGTTTTGAATATTTGGACCGTTGAAATTCATCAAGATCATCCGAAACATTGAAAGACAGGCAACTTGCGGATATATTCAGTTTATTAACGCTAAGGATGCTCTTAAGGCCTTGAAAGGAAGTAAAAAGACGTACCGTGCTATTTTCGCCGATCCCCTGAAGATGTCAAAGACAGATCAGGATAAAAACCAAGGATATGCGAAGACACTGCACTCGAAATGCATGCTCTGGGTAGACTGCAAAACATTTGAAGACCATCTAATTACATGCCAAATACAGTGTGAAATAAGAGACCGCAAACGACATTTGAAAAAAATAAGGAGTGTAATCCAAAAGCTTGAAAGTGAAGAATCAAGATCCAGCAAAAACCCTATTGCGGGACACGAAAAGACTATTAATCGAGTCCCTATCACCACGACAGAATTCAAATAAAAAACCATGTGCGAAAATAAACACGCAATTAAGCAGACCATTGACACCAGAAGGGACATGAGCATCTACCAGCACACACATCCAGTCTCATTAATCAAGATAAAAGAAGATTAAAAATATATCTAGAAGATTAACACATATAGTATAAAATTGATTCTTATAACCATATTAACATTTAGCCAATATAATAAAATAAATCTTGTAAAAGCAATCCAAACGGTTTCATTTTACAGACATTCCTAATGAATTTTTATCATATTAATGAGCAAATCAGCTTGGATTGTTTCCTTATAGATTGTTAATTAGTACTAAAAAAAGAAAAAAAAAAAAAAAAAAAAAAAAAAACTAACAAGCTAAGTTAAGAACCTTTTTTTTTTATGTAAAGGCAATCTAAATAATTTAATTTTTCTTCCTTTTCCTCTTTTCTGTGGGTTATCATTAATGTTATAAAATAATATTCAGACTACTTACGACCCTGAAAGCGTTAAGCAAATTAATCAACCTTTATAATACGACACTAACAATAATATAAGGCTGATAATATTTGACAATTATGTAATATTAACAAACCATAATATATAGGCTAAGAGTCTGTTGTAAGCGCATACACCACGCAGCACGTCTGCTATTTACCGGGACGGTAAACGTCTTTAAGGAGGGGGGGGGGGATGTTTTGTGACGAAATTTTAATAATTAAATTAAATTAAAAACCTATAAAAAATTAATTAATTTAAAATTAAAATCAAGCAAATCAATGTACTACAACTGCAACATATAAATGTATACGTTTAATGTGTGAAAATGCTGAGCGCGCAGTTCGACGAACTCTATACAACAGAGTGTTAGAATAAAGGTGGGTGATTCTTGCACTCACGCTGCAAATTGACTCCTGTGGAAAAAATCCAGGAAACATGGAAAATAAACTTATTCTTATAGTTAAATATTTTTCCCACACACCTATAGAGAGTTGTGTTGCTCAACTCGCCTCGGCACACACATTTGAACAAATAAAATATCTAAAGTTGCATTTTAGTTAGGGGGCACGGGGGAGGTTCGGGAGTCCACCGAGGCTAGCGCAGATGCCAAATGAGCGAAAATCCCTACGATGCCGCTACCTCAAGGTCTTTAAATATGAGTACCAACGGGCCGCGAGAGGTGAACCGTAGTGACCAAGGGGATAGTCAGTAATCTAATTTCCGTCGTACTGTCCTTAACTTTTCTTGAGTTTTAATATTTTAATATATTTTGAATAGTTTTTCATTTTAATATTTCCTCTCTCTATCATCCCGGTTTCTGCCGCGTGCCGTGGTGTAATAGTGTATGTTATAAAGGTGACATTTATAGCTAAAGGTGGCAGTGTGTATATTTAATAAAACTATTAATAAAAATAACTGTTGTTGGTCTGATTCGGAGCCCAGTTCCTCATCGCACGAGTACCCTCAAAACTCCAGGACACGCGAAGGTTCAGGTAAGATTTCACTTACAATCACTATGAATGCTAAATTGTTTAACTTCCCCTTTTCTCTTTGCGACTGATTCCCAGTAAAGAATGGGGCAGAGGCGCTCATTTCCGCAATCCGCGACAGCAGGGGTCCCTTCGGTTCGCGATGTGCGGGCGGGCCCGTACGGGACGAGTTGGCGCGTCCCGCATTAAAATGAATATTAAAATTTCGTCAAGTGCGTGTAGCCCCGCACGTAACACGAAGCAAACATATTGAGTACAATATGCTCTCTAGAGCCAGTTTCGCGCCTTTTTCGTGTCAGATTACCTTGTTCAGCTCCCATCACTAATCGCTTAATAGCCTTTCTATCTAGAAGTCGAGAGTCTGGATATTTTTCTGCATAACGCCTTTCTACAGCTCTGTAATTATCTAGACACTCGCCAAGAACCTTAATCATATTAATTATTTTCTGTGGCATATAATCAGCCATGACAGCAAAAAAATGTAACTCCACAGATAAAATAATTCAAACACTATTGATAACAAAAATCAAAATTATTGAATGTAAAACTATTTTCGTATGGACCTTATAACGAAAAAAAATTCCAATTTTTATCACTGATCATAATGCCATGGTTCATTTTTATGTAGAAGAAAGTTAAAGGTGCGAAACGGGAGTTAAAAGAAAAGAGAATCTAAATACAACATATTTATAATAAAAAGAAAATTATGGTAAGTATTGGTTGTCGTTTAAAAATATTTTTCTGTGCTGTCTTCATGTATTATCAATTTTCCGAATATTACACAGAGTGTCCCATGGAAAACGGAACTTTTTTAAAACATCAGTTTATATTGGCGCCACCTATTGGTGGATGTTAGCAATGGAAAGGTCCATTCTTAACTGACATCCTGTCAAAATTATATGTTATTTGGTTCAATGGAAACCAAAATATCGCGCTTAAAGTGACAGTGAGTTTGTGGCATCGGTCGAAAAATGAACTTCAAACACAGAGCAAATATTAAGTTCTGTTTTAAACTCGGTAAATCCTTTACTGAGACGCATAATTTGCTGACACCAGTTTATGGCGATGATTGTCTATCCCGTACCAGAGTGTATGAGTGGTATAAGCGGTTCCAGGAAGGTCGTGAAAACATTTAGGACGACAAACATCCAGGTCCTTCGAATACCGTGGTTACTCAAAGTAACATTGAAAAATTGTGTGAATTTATAAAAAATGAGCCAAAATCTTCATTGCGATACATGGAAATGGAATCGAATATGTCCAAAAATTCAATTCATCGCATTTTGACCGATCATTTGAATCTACGGAAAGTGTGTGCACGCTTTGTTCCACACAAATTGACCGACTACGAAAAATTGCTCTGGATTCAAAATTGTAAGGATTTGATTAAAGAGTCAAAAAAGGACCCAAACTTAAAATATTCAATTGTGACTGGTGACGAGACATGGTGTTTTCAATATGATCCCGAAACCAAGCGTCAAAGTGCTGAATGGAAGCACCCAACCGAGCCCAATCCGAAAAAAGTCGTCTTGAAAAGTCAAAAGTAAAGACAATGTTGATTTGTTTCTACGATTCAGAGGGTATTATTCATCGTGAATTCGTTCCACCTGGTCAAACGATTACTGATGTGTTTTATCTTGGTGTTATGAAGCGTTTGCTTAGCCGTATTCGTCGTGTGCGGCCACAATACCGTGAAAAAGGGAGCTGGCGTTTGTTGCATGATAATGCCTCGTCTCATCGATCAAACTTGATCACGGATTTTTCGATCAAAAATTCCATTTTAACCATCAACCATTCACCGTACTCGCCGGATTTGGCTCCGTGCGACTTCTACTTGCTCTCCACATTGCACTTGCCTATGAAAGGAAAACGTTATGCCGACGTAGAGGCCATCCAAAGAGCGACGACCGACATACTAAAGTCGATGGATAAAAATGATCTCAAAAACTCATTCGATAAGTTAATTGATCGTGCGAAACGTTGTATTGATGCGGAAGGAGACTATTTTGAATAAAATAAATGAGATTTGCCGGAATATTGAGTTTTTGTCTTTATTTTGAAAAAGTTCCGTTTTCCATGGGAGACACTCTGTAGTATGGCACCTGGGAGTAACTTATCAAAAAAAATATTTAAAATCAGCATTTTTAACTCTCGAAAGTTGTGAAATCAAATAATATTGCTGACTATTTTCTGTTTTACCAACACATTTTTTTTTAACGATAGCTGATCATCAATGTTGTTATATATAATATGCTAATGAATATCTACATGTAAATACAACAATCTTTTGAATACAAAAAATTATCGTTTTCGTTGTTATTAAAAAATATAGAAAAATATAATTAATAATTAATTTTCATACACATACTTTCAAATTTTCTTTAATTTTAAAATGTTTTAGACTAAAGAAAGCAATAAAATATAGTAATATTGCTCAATATCATCTTTCTTTTTATTAATGTATTTTTTGACCGCTACCTGGTCATCATTTACCTATCGGATTAATAAAAAGTCATAACACAAATTTCTACGCACGAAAGTTGTGAAATCTATTTAATGTTGTTAAATATTTCAATACATATTTGTGTCGAACACATTTATTTTATAATTTTAGTTAATACTAAAAAATATTATTTTATATTTTTTACAATTTTCTTTTGAAATGTTACTTTGAATTCAAAAATTAAAGTATAAAAAATATCAATGGTGTGAAATGATTCTTTTTACTCTTACATTTATTCAATTTTTATTTTAATTTAATTCAATAATTTACACATAATTTCATATTGTTTTCGTACGATAGTAGGAAGTTGCTTCGAATGAAACCACTGAAATTAAATAATTCTTTTAACAATATTTTTCTATATCTTTTATGCTATATTCTTTTACAACTTATATATTTCATACAAAGTTACTTGTGACATGTAATTAAAACCATACTTGCCTGACACTTGTAGAATATATGGTGATGCTCGCAGTAATTTATGTAATCAATATATATTTTTAGATACTGTAATAGTTTGTCTATGCTTAAACTTATACAAGTAGATGGTAATGCTCGTGGTAATTTATATAATCAAAATATATTTTTAGATAATATTTAGCAATATTATTATATCTTATTGCTTTCTTTTGTCTAAAATATTTTAAAATTAAAGACAATTTGAAAGTACTGTCTGTCAAACAAGTACCGGGAATTTTAAATTAAAACAACATTTTTACGTTGAATAATCAAAATTTATTGGGCCGCCTTCAAAATAGGCTCCATTGGCTCCGATACATCTATGCCAACGGCACTTCCAATCATCGAAACATTTTTTACAGACGCTTTCCGGGATGGTTTTCAGCTTGCGCGCCGAATTTCGTTTTATGGCTTCAATCGACTAAAAACGGGTGCCACGGAGCGACAATTTAAGTTATGGGAAGAGGAAAAAGTCACAGGGAGCCAAATCCGGCGAATACGGTGGTTGTTCAAGCGCGTTCGTTGAGTTTTTGGCGAGAAAGTCGGTCACAATCGTAGCTCGGTGAGACGGCGCGTTATCGTCGTGCAAAATCTATGAGTTGTTCGCCCACAAATTTGGCCGCTTCTTACGGATACGCTCACGCAAACGTTTCATAACGCCTAGGTAATGCTCTTTGTTTACCGTCTGACCTTCTGGAACGAATTCGTAGTGCACCACGCCACAGATATCGAAGAAAACAATGAGCATCACCTTCACTTTTGAGCGGCTTTGGCGTGGTTTTCTCGGTTTCGGCTCGTTTTTTCCCACCCATTCCAATGCTTGCTGGCTTGTTTGCATATCGCACTCGTACACCCACGTTTCGTCACCAGTTATGATGCATTCCATGAATGCGGGATCGGAATTGGCGCGATCCAGCATGTCCGAACCAACCTGTACGCGATAGCGTTTTTGAAGACAATTAAGCTCTTTTGGAACGAGTCTTGCGGCCACCTTTCTCATGCCAAAAATATCAATTAAAATCGTACGTGTGGACTCGTCGGATATCTCAAGTTCATGTGCTATCTCTCTCAAGCTGGTATGACGGTTTTCAAGCACCATTTCCTTAATTTTATCGACGTTATCTGCGGTCGAAGCCGTCCATGGGCGTCCGGAATAAGGCAAGTCTTCGACGACTTCACGACCCTCCTTGAAGGCTTTGTACCACTCATACGCACGGGTTTTCGATAGTGCTTTATCACCAAAAGCCTTTTGCAACATCTTCAATGCATCGGCACACGAAATTTCATTCGCAACAAAAAATTTTAGACAAATTCTTTGTTCAACATAATCACCCATTGTAAAAAATCGGCACGCACTATTGACATCGACTGACTTGACCAGCTACTGTAAACACACTCGTTGACAGATTCCACTCAAACTTGGCACAGTCATTAAGGACAGTTGTACCAACCTAGCAAAAAAAATTTTACCTGCCTAAATTACCCCGCCAGATTTAAATCGACAATTCCCGGTACTTTTTTGACAGAATGTATATGTAATAAAAAATTATTAAAGTTTGTCAATAGCAATTTTTTAACATTTGATAATTTTTCATTTGAAAAATAAAGCCCTTTATAATTTAAATAGAAATAGAAAAATATAATTATTAAATCAAGTGTTCATTTATTTTTTATATTCTATACATTTTATTATTTATATTCTCCATCATTACACTCTACAAGTGTTCGGCAAGTATGGTTTTAATTACATGTCATAAATAACTTTGTATGAAATATATAAGTTGTAAAAGAATATAGCATAAAAGATATAGAAAAATATTGTTAAAAGAATTATTTAATTTCAGTGGTTTCATTCGAAGCAACTTCCTACTATCGTACGAAAACAATATGAAATTATGTGTAAATTATTGAATTAAATTAAAATAAAAATTGAATAAATGTAAGAGTAAAAAGAATCATTTCACACCCTTGATATTTTTTATACTTTGATTTTTGAATTCAAAGTAACATTTCAAAAGAAAATTGTAAAAAATATAAAATAATATTTTTTAGTATTAACTAAAATTATAAAATAAATGTGTTCGACACAAATATGTATTGAAATATTTAACAACATTAAATAGATTTCACAACTTTCGTGCGTAGAAATTTGTGTTATGACTTTTTATTAATCCGATAGGTAAATGATGACCAGGTAGCGGTCAAAAAATACATTAATAAAAAGAAAGATGATATTGAGCAATATTACTATATTTTATTGCTTTCTTTAGTCTAAAACATTTTAAAATTAAAGAAAATTTGAAAGTATGTGTATGAAAATTAATTATTAATTATATTTTTCTATATTTTTTAATAACAACGAAAACGATAATTTTTTGTATTCAAAAGATTGTTGTATTTACATGTAGATATTCATTAGCATATTATATATAACAACATTGATGATCAGCTATCGTTAAAAAAAATGTGTTGATAAAACAGAAAAAACTTAGCAATATTATTTGATTTCACAACTTACGAGAGTTAAAAATGCTGATTTTAAATATTCTTTTTGGTAAGTTACTCCCAGGTGCCATACTAATATGCGATAAATTGATAGTACATGAAAAGAACACAGAAAAATATGTTTAAACGACAACCAGTACTTACCATAATTGTTTTTTTATTATAAAAAGGTTGTATTTGGATTTCATAAATTGCGTAGAATATATATAAAATTATAAAATATTATATTAGATTTATTATGAAAAGAGTCTGTGAAGAATGATTGCACTATATGATGCATTGGTTGTATAGATAAAAGAAAATGAAATTTTAAAAAGTTGTAAAATTTTGTAGAATGTTATAAAATTAACGTTTGTTCTAAGCAAAGAATGTAAATATTTCGAGAAACTTTTGGCCATTGATTTTTTTATAATTTTATCATTTTTATATTTTACAATATGTTTGTGTAAAAACTTTATAAAAATAAGTTAAATTTTAAGAAATATAATTTTTATATAAATTTTATTATAAAAATAAGTTGAATTTAAAGTAATAGATAATAATTATGTACAAATTGTTTTGTAATTTCACATAAAAAATAACATTATATTAATTTATAATAAAAATATTGATAAAATTGAATTTATACTTCTTTTGTTAATTGAAAGATTTAATTTATATTTGTGTTGATGATAAAAAAATTTAATTTATATTTATATTTGTGTTAATACAAATTTATAAATATAAAAGTAATATAATTTTTATAAATTAAATACATGCAAATACTTGCAATATATTTTATATTACAAATTCATTTTCAAACTGTATTATATAATAAAATCAATTAATTATTTAATACAGGGTGCGTACGGTATTTGAGGACAACTTGAGAGTAAAATTAATTAGCTTGTATTATTAATAAAATTTAATGAAATTTTAGGAATTTTTTATACAACGTTAAATTAATATATGGCTATAAAGTTATTTAATAAAATCGCCATTAGAAGCAATAACCTCTTCGATCCGGGTCTGGAAACGATTACATGCCCGAATAAATGCTCCTTGTTCATATTGACCATAACGGCATTAATAGCAGTTTTCAGCGAAGAAGTGGTGTTATGAGGACGCTTATTGATCTCACGCACAACTACGCCCCATACGTAATAATCCAAAGGATTAAGGTCTGGGGAGCTAGGTGGCCATAGGTTCGGTGTTATGTGGTCATGAAAATTTTCGGCCATCCAATCTTGTGTCGCCATCGCTTTATGTGAAGGAGCAGAGTCTTATTGAAAAATGTATGGTCTGCCTCCGCTTACATTGTCTATCCAGGGTTTCACTACCATCTCCAAAACCTCTATGTATGCAGCAGAGTTCACTCGAAGTCCTTCAGTAAAAAAGTGTGGTGGCATAACATGCCCTTCGTTGCTGACAACAACTAAAACTATAACAGTGGCTGGAAATTTTGTGTGCATAACAACAGGAACCTCCGTAGGATTTGAACATAGCCAACTGTCATTTCTGCGATTGGTCTTTTGATCTTGGTCAAAATTTTTTTCGTCGGCAAAAACCATAACATTTTGGGCGCCTCAGGGTGTTTGATTTTGTTTAAAAGACGTTTTGATCGGAGAACTCTCTGTTCCCGTGTTCGTTTCGACATGAACTGTCCTCTGCGCATTACGTAAGACTTATACCGAAGGTCTTCGTGGACAACTCTACGAATAAGGCGCTCAGAAACATGAAGCTCACTCGCAAGGACTCTCATTGATTTTGAAGGGTCCTCGTTTATGATCGCTTGCACTTGCCCTAAAAATTCCGCAGATCGGACAGTGTCAGAACGTTGTTCGTGCTTTTAGAGTTTTGCAACCGATTGTGTATCGCCTCCTGATGCTTCCAATTCACGGCGAACCTGATGCACGAATGAACGGGCGCAATTAAGAAAATTAGAGATCTCTAAATCTGTATGGTTCGCACATATAGCGACGATGACAGCATGTCTCTTCATTTCTTGAGTGATGTTGTAGTCCGCCATTTCTTATCTGAAAAGGAAAAAAAATAAAAAAAAAAAATTCGCGAAGTTATAGTCACATTTATGCATGTCCTCTAATACCGTACGCACCCTGTATAATCCATAAATTGTTTAATTAAAAAAAATAAACTGTTTTGATCATATTGTTTTACAAATTTGAGTAAAAATAAAAATTTAAGTTAAAAAATAATTTTAATTTACTCGTATTTAAAAATAAAATAATAATATTCTAATGAAATAAACATTAATTTACTTTTAGCAAGAACATAGAGAATTGGAAATGAATAGGCACAAAATTGTAAATTTAGTGGCAAATAAGAAACGAGTGATTAAATATTTAATAAAATATATTTTTATAGCTAATTGTTTACATTAATTATTTATCATCACAACGAATCTTCATATAACATTAATAAGTTAGAATTTGTAGGAGTCAAATCGATCCATATTTCAGTTTCCACGAAATTTATCAAAATATCTAATTTGTATATTTGACTATTTTCTTTTTTATTTTTATTTTTGAGTACAAAAGTTTGTTTAACTATATCCAATGTGAATTTAAAAAAATATATTTATAAATAATGAAAAGAAATTAATTATTGAATTTTAGAAAAATTTTTTCTTACCATTACTCATTTTAAGTTTTAAATCTTTTTGATTAATTAAATAATCACACTTTTGCTAAATAAATAATTAATTGCATTTGATAAATTCTGAAACAACTCCATCCAGAAGAGGCTGAATAAAGTACAATAATAAATGTTCGTATACCATGCCATAGATAGAGATCATACAGTGCAAAAATAAATGAAACAATATTTTAAAACTTTAAACTATTATGTATGATCATGAGCAAAAAATAGGTAGCATTATGATTACGAAGCAAATACAAAGGAACCTAGTAAGGTGCAATAAGACTTGCAATTGATTGTGTTATTAATATATTATTGATTAAAAACCCGAAAAAAAATTTCATTATAACTTTTTAGACGAATAATAAAAATAATACAATAAAATAATGAAAATTTATTAATATTGTAGGTACAAACTATTAATAAAATTAGAAAAATATATAAAATTACTTTAATTTTTTTCTATGTGAATATTCAATAAATAAGCAGACTAATGAGTGAATTTTATAACTTTAATAAACTAAATTTTATTATTATAAATAAAAATAAATTTATAGTTATCTTCATTATTGAAAAAAGTGCACTTACCCGATAACCATTGCTGTACATCTAAATAAAGCTAAATTAAGTTAACTACAACGTCTTTTTCTCTCTGTTGTAACACCAAATATGACTCCTCTCTTTTGTAATATTTTACTTATTTCAACTAATAATTCAGTAAGAAAAGCACCATCAGAAACTCGAGTTGTGTAGGCTTTAACTATTGCAACAATTTCTCCAACAACTGTAGGTGGAAATCTAAGACCAGTACAAACTCCATCAATACAATCAAATACTTTACTATCAAATATATGGTAGTATAATACCATATTATCAGCTCTAGCACTGACAACAGAACAACCAATTTTTAAAGATAGTTCTAAAGAAATGTTCTTTCATGAAATAGATAAGCATTGTCATGACAAATTAAAATTCTAGTTGCAGACATTTCTTCTTTAGTAAAATTTGAGGCATTTTGCATCGAACTTCCACTAGCTATTACCATATCCACAAAATTGAGACTGTTTTACAATTTCACTTAGAAATAATAAATACTTTTTCACAATTTCACTTAGAAATAGTAAACATAAAATTGTTTTCATTTTAAGTACAATTATTTCATATTTATTATTTATTTGAATAATGTCAACAATAAACACTTCCAATTAAAAATATAACATTAATAGCATCAATCCACAAATAGCTTCATTAAAAAATATAACCACTAATTACCATATCCACAAAATTAATACCTTTTTACAATTCTACTTAGAAATAATAAATACTTTTCTATAATTTCACTGAGAAATAGTAAACATAATTAATAACCCCTTGATTGTTTTCGTTTAAAGCACAATTATTTCAGGTTTATTTATTATTTACTTGAATAATGCCAACAATAAACACTTTAAGTAAAAGTATAGCATTTTTAATTTGTGAACGGTATCAATACGTATTTAATTTTTTTTAATACTATCAACACATTATATATATATATATATATATATATATATATATTAGGTGTACAACTTTGCTTCCGCCGTTTTGCAATAGATGGCTGTAGCGGTAAGTGGTAGTTGAAATAAATAGATCATAGATGTCATACAATAAGCTTAGGTATTTGTAAATATAACGCCATCGAAATATTAGTCGATTTGTATCTGCATCATAAAGTTATTCTCGATTAAACATGTCAGCTTATGAGCCAAATTCTCGTCATTTGCGGGAGATTTTAATTTTCTGCTTTAATATGAAGAAATCTGCGACTGAGGCTCATCGAATGCTCTTAAATACCTATGGTGAAGCCGCTATTAGTAAAAGAACGTGCCGAGAGTGGTTTCAACGCTTCAAGAACGGCAATTTTAACGTCGAAGACCAGCATGGCAGAGGAAGAAAGAAGGTTTTCAAAGATGCAGAATTGGAGGCATTACTTGATCAAGACTCGTGTCAAATGCAACAAGAATTGGCAGGATCATTGGGAATGACGCAATAAGTCATTTCAAAACGCCTGAGAGTCATGGAAATGATTCAGGAACAAGGAAATTGGGTGCCGTACGAGTTGAAGCCGAGAGATGTTAAACGGCGTTTGTGTGTTTGTAAACAGCTGCTTGCAAGGCAAAGACGGAAGGGATTTCTGCATCGCATTGTGACTGGGGACGAAAAATGGGTTCACTACGATAATCCCAAGCGCAGAAAATCATGGGGATATCCTGGTCATGCTTCCACGTCGACGGCCAAACCGAATATTCACGGTTCCAAGGTCATGCTCAGTATTTGGTGGGACCAGCTCGGCGTAGTGTATTATGAGTTGTTAATACCGACTGAAACAATCACAGGCGATCGTTATCGAACGCAATCAATGCGTTTGAGCCGAGCATTGAAAGACAAACGGCCGAAATACAACGAGAGACATGATAAAGTGATTTTACAGCATGACAATGCTCGACCCCATGTTGCGAAAGTGGTCAAGACATACTTGGAAACTTTGAAATTGGAAGTCCTACCCCACCCATCGTATTCTCCAGACGTTGCTCCCTCAGACTATCACTTGTTTCGATCAATGGCACACGGCCTGGCTGACCAGCACTTCCGGTCTTATGAAGAAGTAAAAAATTAGATCGATTCGTGGATCGATTCAAAAGATGACCAGTTTTTTACAATAAAGCCTCGAATTTCGAAAAAAAACGACGGAAGCAAAGTTGTATACCCAATGTATATATATATATATATATATATATATATATATATATATATATATATATATATATATATATATATATATATAGGTTCTTCAAAATCTTTAAAAAATATAACCTCTAAAATAGTATATACTATTTTATATAACTTTAACTCTGAAAATAAAAAAAACTTTAAAATAGTATATATACATATATATATGCATGTATATATATATACATTGTCATTTAAAACTCCCGGACATTAGGAAGGCAGGTACATTTTATTTCCTAGGTTGGTAGGACTGTCTATAACATTTGCCAAGCGTCTGTTTGTCAAGAGGTTTAATTATCTCCGAGTTACACGTGTTTTCGTAAACAACCAAAAGTGAATTTTTCGATTTTTACAATGTGCGATTTTGTTGAGCAAAGAACTTGCATCAAATTTTGTTTGCAGAACGAATATTCTTGTGCGGACACGTTGAAAATGTTGTTGAAGGCTTTTGGTGATCAAACTATGGCACAAAAAAACATTTATAAGTGGTACAACGAGTTCAAAGCGGGCCAAGAACGCGTTGAAGACGAACCGCGCTCTGGACGACCATCAACGTCTACCGACGAGAGCCACGTCTAAAAAATCAAAGATTTGGTGCTTGAAAATCGTCGGTTGACAATTAGAGACCTTGCCGATAGTGTTGGAATATCATTTGGCTCAGCCCAAATCATTTTGAAGGATGTTTTGTGTCTCAAACGCGTGAAGTCTCGATTGGTGCCAAAATCGCTCAATTTTTTGGAAAAACAGCGTCGCGTTGATGTGTGTCAAACTTTGCTGTCTGACTATCAGCAACACTTGAAATGCATCATTACTGAAGACGAGACTTGGATTTACGCATACGACCCTGAAACCACCGACCAATCTAGCGATTATCGTGCAAAAGGTGAAGCAAGACCGAAAAGACCACGACAAAGTCGATCGAAAATCAAGGTCATGTTGACAGTTTTCTTTGATTGTCGTGGTGTGGTGCACTATGAATTCCTTCGGCCGGGCCAAACTGTCTACAAAAAATATTATTTGAGCGTTATGCGTCGTTTGCGTGAAGCTATTCGTCTGAAACGGCCAGAATTATAGGCAAACAACTCTTGGTTCCTTTATCACGATAATGCACCATGTCATACTGCATCGGTTCTTCGCGAATTTTTTGCCAAAAACTCGAATCATATCGTTCCGTAACTACCGTATTCGTCTGATTTAGCTCCGTGCGACTTCCGGCTATTCCGGCGATTGAGGAGATAAAAACTGAATCGAAGAAGGTGTTGAAGGCTATACCGGAAAAAGACTATTCCGACTGTTTCGAGGACTAGAAAAAGCGTTGGCAAAAGTGCGTTTTATCGGACGGGAATTACTTTAAAGGAGATAAAATTGATTTGGAAAAATAAATAAGGTATTTACATTTTATAAACAAATTCACCTTACTTCTTGATCACAGTAATATATATAAATATATACAGATAGCTTCATTTAAAATTATTCTAAAATATAGTATGTATGTATAATATATATATACACATTTATTACAATTATACTATATATATTTTATTTTCGTATAGTTAGTATACATACATATATATAAATACACATGTAGAGATGATGAGATATTTTAGTATAGTTAGTATATTAGGTGTAGTAAAAAGTAATCCATTATTTTGCCAATCGATGGCTTTAGTAGTCTATATCTCTCGTTGTAAAAGTGCGATCGGGTTACACTAGATGGCGTTAGAAAGATGAGATTTCATATTAAAAAAGCTTTTGATACAGTTTTGTGATTGCTTGACTCAGTATTTTTTTAGCACGCGTGAAAGATGGACACCAACAAAGAGAAAATACGCCATATTTTACAGTTTTTCTTCGATAAAGGCGAAAACGCCAGCCAGGCAGTTGAAAATGTGAATAGTGTTTATAGTCCTGATACTGTAACAGCCAATCACGCGCAATTTTGATTTCGTCGATTCCGTTCCGGTAATTTTGACGTCAAAGATGCACCATGCTCTGAAAGGCCAATTGTCGAAAATGTCGATAAAATAATGGAAATCGTCGAGTCCGACCGTCACGTAAGCACTGTTTCGATTGCTCAGGAGCTAAACATTGCACAAAAAACCGTTTGGAACCACTAAAATAAGGCTGGATACAAAAAGAGTTCGATGTATGGGTGCCACACGAGTTATCGCAAAGAAGCCTCATGGACCGAATTTCCATTTGCGAATCGCTGCTGAATCGCAACAATATCGATCTATTTCTGAAGCGGATGGTTACTGGTGATGAATAGTGGGTCACTTACAACAACGTCAAGCGACAACGGTCGTGGTCAAATCGCGGTGAGCCGGCGCAAACGGTGGCCAAGCCAGGATTGACAGTCAGGAAGGTTTTGCTGTGTGTTTGGTGGGACTGGCAGGGAATCATCTACTATGAGCTGCTCCCCTACGGCCGAACTCTTAATTTGGACCTGTACTGTCAACAATTGGACCGTCTGAAAGAAGCAATCGCCCAGAAGTGGCCAGCTTTGGCCAATAGGAGGGGAATTGTGTTCCATCAGGACAACGCCAGGCCGCATACATTGATAGTGACTCGCCAGAAGCTCCGGGAGCTTGGTTGGGAAATTCTTATGCATTCACCTTATAGCCCGAACCTGGCACCAAGTGATTACCACTTGTTCCTGTCTATGACGAATGATTTTGCAGGTGAAAAATTCGCCTCAAGAGAAGATTGTGAAAATCGACTGTCCAAGTTTTTTGACAATAGGAACAAGGGTTTCTACGAGAGAGGCATTATGAAATTACCTCCAAAATAGCAACAAGTTATCGAACAAAACTGTGCATATTTGACCTAAATCGTATCATTCTATCTATGCTAAATAAAACCTTCAATTTAATGCAAAAATAATAGATTTCTTTTTACTACACCTAATATATACATATAAAGAGATGATGAGATAAAAACAAGAGATTATCTTGTTCAGATTATCTTATCTCAATATGAATCTAGATATTAGACGAAATGCTTAAAGAGCGATTTGATGAAAATTTGGGGGCGCATATCGTATCTTTGTAACGAATGCACGTATGTTAATGCTTTTTTTTTTATTTGGAAAAACATAAAAAAAAGCAAAGGTGATACATTACATTTTATTAGGTTGCTGCAGATGAAATGGCCGATTTAGTAATAAATTTTTAAACAGCTGTAACTCCTTATAAAGCCAATTTATTTAATCAAAATAGGTACTAATAGATGCAACACGCTTTTCCCAACGAGATACAAGTACATTTATTCCAGTTGTGTAGAAGTCCGAGTTTCTGGCTCAAAGAAACTCCTCGAAGGCATTTTTGACAGCAGCTTCATTATTAAATCTTTTTCCTGTCAAAAAGTGATCTAAATGTTTAAAGAAATGGTAATCTGTTGGTAAGAGGTCTGGTGAATATGGAGGGTGAGGAAGAGTCTCATAGCACAACTTGTATGATTTTTGGACCGTTGTTCTTGATACATGAGGTCGTGCGTTATCATGAAGCAGTATCACTCCATCCCTGTTGACGAGCCTAGGTCGTTGGACTATCAATTTCTGATGCATTTCATTCAGTTAAGCACAGTATTTCTCAGCATTGATGGTTTCGCCAGGTTGCAGGAACGAATAGTGGATAACTCTAGCTACAGATCACTAAACAGTTACCATTATTTTCTTTGGATGAAGGCTTGATTTCGGCATGTGTCTTGGCGCTTCATCGGCATCTAGACATTGGGCCGATCGGCGACGATTATCGTATAAAATCAACTTCTCATCGCAGGTCACGATTCGGTGTAAGAACAGTTCCTTTTTGTTGCGGGAGAAAAGAGAACTTGAAATCTCCATTCGACACGTTATGTTTAGCTCGGTAAGATCACGCGGAACCCATTTATCAAGCTTTTTCACTTTTCCAAGTTGTCCGAGCGGCGGCAAACTGTCGAATTGTAAACGCCTAATTTCTCGGGAAGATCCCTTATGATTTGGCGGGGGTCAGACTCCACTAATGCACGCAGCTCGTCGTTATCAATCGATGGTCCTGGGTGTCCACGTGGCTCATTTCCAAGGTCCATATCTCCGGATCGAAATCTTTCGAACCACCGCCGAGTTGTTCGTTCGCTAACTGTATCAGGCCCAAATGCGCTGTTGATATTCCTCACTGCTTCCGTTACGTTGTGCTTTAATTTAAATTCGTATAGTAAAAGTAGCCGTTTTTGATTCACTTCCATGTTCACTTTTTTTTTTTGTTTTTACGATCACTATGAAGTGCAAAACAGAAATGACTCCATGAACCAAGGTAGCAGTATTTATACTTTAATATGTCTTATAATTTGCGCCGCCTTGTGCCAACATAATACACTAAAATTGCAACCAACTTTATGTCATTGCTAAATCGGCCATTTTATCTGCAGCAACCTAATATTAAATATTGAAATGTATAATTAAAAAAAATTTTTCAATTTTTTCATGCATGGCTGGCGCGCCCCTTGATTAAGCAGCTGGAACACAATGGCATTTTTTTAACTGAGCAGGAGTCTTTCCCTAAACTAAACTGGCCAAGGTCATAATTCAACGTCACTTTTTTGCCTTAATTGATTTCAACATGAAAACAAAGATGTTCGTCAATAATTATCACGATCTTAATTTGTCTTTGACCTCAAAGCTAAGGTCAAGGTCAAGATCATAAGCTGTCATAAAATATTCGACTCTTTCTATCTCTACGTTTAAAGGTAGGATCCTTCCATTGAAAAAACTGACTTGTTGGCCTTTGAATGAACTTTAAAGTCATATGGTCAAGGTCATAGTCGTATTCAGACGTAAAGTTTTCCACTCTTTCTCTTTCCGGAGTCGAAAGTAGGGGTTTTCATTTGAAAAAACTAACTTGATCTTCAAATGACCTTGAAGGTCATTTTTAAGGTCACAGTAAAGGTCACCATTGGATGTCCCCCTTGAAACTCTACAACTTTTATTAAGAATAATTTTTTCCAAAAGACATATTTTCAGAGTTATTCGCGTGGAGCGATTAAAATGGGACACTGTATATTTAATTTCCCGACCTAAATATCTAAGAATCTAAGCAAAATACAAAAAAAAGTTTGTAACAAAAGTTGATGAAGGCATAAGTGGTCAGATAACAGTGACTTTTAGCTTGACCTTGCAGTTGACCTTTACGGTCAGTTGAAGGTCAACTTTATTTTTTTAAATGGAAACCCCTATTTTTTATGCCGGAATCGGTAAGAGCAAAAAATTTAGCATCAAATTTCTTGCAAACAAAATTTTGTTTTATGACCTCCAAGAGGTTAAAAATCAAGATCGAATATCTTAAAAAGCCGTTTCTTGCATTTTCGCTGCATTACCGAGATTTTTAGGAAAAATAAACTAATCTATTATTAATATACAGCATTATCAATACTTACCCTACTAACCCTAAGTCCGACCTTTACATATAACCCCCCCCCCGTCCCTACAACCCCCTCCACCCCCCACAACCTCCTTCCTCTCAAGATTAACTGTTCAATATCAAGTTTCATCCTCCAAATCCCTATTTTTGATGCTAGAATCGAAATGAACGAAAAATCCTACATTATTTTTGTCCTAGAAAAAATTTTATTTTGTGATCTCCAAGAGGTCAAAAATCAAGGTCAAATACCTTGAAAGGCGTTTTCATGCTAACGTGACTTTTAGGAATAATAAAATAAAAGTTTTGTACACGTGTTTAAATTCAAATTTTTTAGCTAAAAAGAAAACAGTTTTTGACTTTAAAACTGTATAATTTGGAAATAATAAAATTTCCAGAAGCTTCTATGAGGTCCACTAGATAAATAAGTTTTGAACATATTTGCACACAAGATAGGCCGTTAGGTCGCATGGTACTATTGGGAAACTTTCCACCGAAATTCATCTTTTTTTCAAGGCGCTTTGGAAGATCAGCTATCACACCGCGATTTTGTTTTGAAATATCATGAGGAAAACACACACACACTCATTTCCTCCCCAACACTCTTACAACTCATTGATTTCGAATACTATTTATCACTACGCTACCTACCCAAAGTTCTACTCGCTTGTATGGAGAGTTGAGTAGGGCATTTGCAGGTACAGCTTGCGGTGGGAAGAGGAATAAAGATAAGTGTGAACTTTAAGTCGAAGTCAAAGTTGACTTTCACAATTATTTTAAAGTCATCTTTACATTTTGAAATAAAATCCTTTGTTTTCGATTCTGGAATCAACCTCTGTTTCCCAAACCGCTAATCTTCCCTTTTACCTACGTGTACCCTGCACATCTCAAATTTTATCCTTACTATCTACCACAACTCTACTTTCCCAAAATTCAATCTGCTAATAAAATTCATTTTGTAGGGTATTATTCAGTAGATTTCAAGATAGAAAAGACAATAAAAATAAAGGTAAACTTTAATTTGACCTATGAGCTACCTTCTCAGGTTATTTTAAAATCAACTTTATTATTTATAATAAAAACCTTTATTTTTAATGCTGAAATAGAAAGTAGACTTTGAAAATATTTTAGAAGAAGTTAATTATCTTATCTTTGAAAAGTTACGCATCTCATAAATGTTTTGAATATCTGATTTTTAATCGTGAAAATCGTTAACAAATTTCTGATTCATGTGACTTTTTGTTAAATGACAAAACTAATTATATTTTTTTAAATTTTACATTTCGGCCAATCTTAGAAAGTACATTTATAATACAGTTGCAGTCGGGGCTTCATTTTTTTTCTTTTCATAAGTTTTTAAAATTTTAATTATTATTTTATCTTAATTCTGCAAACGTGATGAACAAAACTATAAATGGCTGACTATCAGCCTAGTGATATTGTTGATATGATAATGGTTTTAGGGGAAAGTCATAATAATTATCGTGCTGCGGCAAGACTGAAAGCAGAACACTTTCCTGATAGAAGACATCCTGATTATAGAGCAATAAGTCAGTAAACACAAAGAGCTCGTGGTGGACAGCTGGTCTGTCAACGCAGGCGTCATGAATATGACGAAAATGATGTTCGTGTTGTGACTGTTCTTGCAATCATTCATCTCGACCCTCATATTAGCAGTCGCCGAATTGAAAGAGAAATTGGTATACCTAAAAGAACCTTCGTGAGAGACCTTAAAGTCTTTAGATACCATGCCTATCACATAACTTTAGTTTAAGAGTTACAGTTTCATCATTTTCAACAGCGCATTGTGTTTTGCCAATGGGCTTTGGATATGATAGAAAATGATCCTGATTTTTCCAATTATGTGCTTTTTTCTGATGAGGCCAAAATTCAAAGTGACGGGGAGCTCAGTAGGCATAATTGCCATTATTGGTCCGACGAGAATCCTCACTGGCATAGAACAGTCAATCATCAAAGACGTTGGAGCCTTATGGTATGGTGTGGAATTGTAAATGAGTATTTAATTGGTCCTTACTTTTTTGAAGGAAATGTTGATAGGAATACCTATTTACAGTTCATTAGAGATAAGTTACCAGTGCTGATGGAAGATATCGATTTAGAGACGCGACGAAGAATGTCCTTCCAGCACGATGGTGCACCAGCACATTTTGCACGGATCGTACGAAATTTTTTGAATGAAAACCACAGTGGTAGATGTATTGGACGAGGACGTCCTATAAACTGGCCTGCTTGTTCACCTGATATGACATCCCTGGATTTCTTTTTATGGGACTACATAACAAATGTTATTTTTGAACAACAGCTTACGACAAGATTAAACATGCAAGACCGCATTAGTCGAGCATGTGTTACGATCCCAAGGCAAACTTTGCTTAACACCGTGCGCCATTTTGAAAGACGTTTGCTTTTGTGCCTTGAAGTAGAGGGACGTATCTTTGAACATTTGCTTCGAAGTTAAATTAGTAATCGTAAAACCAGTGAAAGACGAGAGGATTTACTTTAATCCAGCACCCCGAATAGTAAGAGGCTGGGGGATTCACTTTAAACCAGCACCTCAAATAGTAAGAGGCTAGGGGATTCACTTTAAACCAGCATCCCGAATAGTAAGAGGCGAGGAGACTCACTTTAAACTAGCACCCTAAATAGTGTGAGACAAGGAGACTCACTTTAATCCAGCACCCCAAAAGAAACAGAACTCACTACGTACACGACGTTATTTCTGGCTACTGGACCTGTTTGTCCAACCCATGAACTATTTTAATTTTTATTCGAGAAATTTCACATAATCCATGTAAAATGTACTGGTGAACCATCATTCTGGCAACACAATCTTTGTCACTTGTCTAAATCGACATTTTTTATTAGTTCTGGTAACTGATCTCTAACAAACTGTCCATCGATATTCCTATTTACACTTTCATAAGAAATGTACGAAACAATTACATATACGTTAACAATTCTACATCATATCCATAAAGCTCCAAGGTTATGGTGATTCACTGTCCTACGCCAGTGAGGATTCTCGCCAATAAGGGTAATTATGACTATTGCTTTCTCAGCCACTTTAAAATTTAGTCTTATCAGAGAAAAAGCATAAAATTTGAATAATCAGAATCATTTATCATCTCTAAAGCCTATTTGTAAAACACAATGTGACTTCGAAACGATGGAACTTTAACTCATCAATTAAAATTATGTGATAAGCATGTATCTAAGGACTTGGAGAATTCTCAGAAAAGAAATGAAATAATGGATGGATTTGGATACTGCTTGGTTACTGATAGTATGAGGATCTAGATAAATGATTATAAGAACAGTCAAAATAGGAGTATTGTTATTGTCGTATTCGTGGTAATAACCTATTTAACCCATCTTCACTAACGGATTAAATTTCGAGTAAAGAGCGTGGACAAGCATAAAATTTGAGATTAGTAGGGTGATGTTTGGTCGAAGAGGGTTATTGGGTTATTAATTTATTTTTCCTACAAACCACGGTAATGCAGTGAAAATACAAGAAACGGTTTTGAGATATTCGACATTGATTTTTGACCTTTTGGAGGTTATAAAACAAAATTTTGTTCAAAGCGAATTCGATGTAGAATTTTCCGCTCTTTCCGATCCCGGCATAAAAAATAGGGGTTTCCATTTAAAAAAAATAAAGTTGACCTTCAACTGACCTTAACCCATTCTTACCCGCCGTACCAATTTGGGAACACCTATTTATTGAAGTTTAAAAAAAAAATATTGACACCAGTTGAAATGTGATTTCATTCTTGAGTAGTTAAATGTGCAGCGATTAAATATGCAACACAAGGATTTAAATAATATGTTTTTTTTCTTTACTTGTTTTCTTGTAAGACTAATATTCATTTAATAAAGAAATTTTCAAACAAGTACTTGTAGTCTTCTTGGCCTTTAATGGGTTAAAGGTCAACTCCAAGGTCAAGCTAGAGGTCACTGTTATCTGACCCCCTATGCATCTTGCTTAGATTCTGAGATATTTAGGTAGGAAAATTAAAATGGCCTACCCTGTATATACAGGGTCATCAAGAAGTATCGGACCCCCCCCTCCCTCTATCAGCGAAAATATGCGTTTTTGAGAGAAACGTTTCAGATGAAAGTTTCAGGGTTGTGAACGAGGATCTGAATGGGGACCTTGGAGCTGACTTTGGCGTTGACTTTCAAAGTTATTAAAATGTCAACTTTTATTTTTAAATGGAAAGCCCTATTTTCGATACCACCAATCGAAAGAACGGAAAAATTTGCGTTCAGATATGCATCAAGGTTACGTAACCTGATGACCTTCGAGGTCATTCCAGGGTCGTATATTGCCAAGCTGTGCATGGACAGCAATTTGAAAATTTACTGTAAACTGGTTACATACGATTTTTTTTTTTATGTGACCTATTATGGATCTCGCCTTAGCTGGCCGAATCTAGATACAATGTTTATCTATTTTTTAGTTTAAAAAACGTGTATTTTCGCTGATCAGCCGTCTAAACCTTCTTTGAGTTTATACGACCCTGGAATGACCTTAAAGGTCATTCCAGGGTCCGAAGAGTTCCGAAAAGAACTCCTTAGAGTACCGAACGAATCCGACAGATATCGAAGAACTAAAACATAATATTCGGAACGAAATAGAACGACTCGACGCAACGAAAATTCAAGATGCTGTTGGTGCGTTTTATTATCGTTTGGCACATTGTCAACAAGTTAATGGTGAACAATTTGAACACCTTGCCTTAACTAGCTAGGTATGATACCTCTTTGCCTTAACTGGCTGGGTACATATCTCCACCTCAAAGTCAAGGACAAGGTTAAACCCATAGTCATAATCAGGTTGCTAATAAAAATTAATTCGCTATTGTTTCGCATTACCGTAACCGCCTTTGGAATAGCTCTATTATTTTCGAATTCGACCCTCACCATGTCCATTCAAAGTTAAATTTTAAAAATGATCAAGGACATATTCGAACGTAAAATTTTTTGCTCTATTCATTACTAGTGTCAAAAATAGGGGTTCCCATTTTAAAAAATCTTTTTGACCTTAAAATGACCTTGAAGGTCCGATTTAAGGTCGAAGTCAAGGTCACCGCCGAATAGCCAAGGAAATTTCTTAAAAAATTTGTATCGAAAGTTTTTCTCGAGGACGATTATTATTTAAGTTATTCAGCCGTACTGGGACTTTTTGAACACGCTGCATATATATATATATATATATATCGTAACTGACGTCACTATAATGAACGAACAGGAAGTTGAAGACGAACAATAAAGATAAATTAGAGAAATTCACATGCATAAATATACATTGAGTGAATAAAAATTCTTGTTTATCATAAACACATTTTTTATGAAATTTTGTATATACATTAGACATGTGTATGAATAGACTTTCGGACGTAAATAATAAATTATGTTATTTCAGTTACAATATTGTATAAAAAAAAAGAGGTTACAAAAACGTAAATGAGCTGTATATAAGGTGCGCGTGCCCGTTCACGTATAATAATTCCACTTGTCAACGGGGATGCTATCGTAGATCTACACAATTGTAGATGTACTTCACATATTTTTTAGCTGTTTTTTATGTATATTTTTAGCTATTTTTTACAACTATTTAATTTTAATAAGAAGAAATAAACACTATTTAATTTTAATTTTGAGGGATAACTACTTTAGCTAGATGCATCCACCTAGGATTTGTCCAAAAACATGCAGTGCAGTTTGTATTTTACCAGATTTTTTATATACTATATTATGAGTATTACATACAAAAATTAATTAAAAAAAAAAAAAAGATTTAATAAATTTCAAATAATTTTTAATAGATTTTATTTAAATTTTATCTGATCATTTTTTTAAATCGCTTTAATTAACGTATATTAATGGTTTTCATTTATCAGTATTTGAAATTGGTGTAGTGATTATTTAAAATTACTTTAAATTACTAATGCTAATGTCTCTCGTAAGTTATTTTACTAAGTGTTTAGATTTATTTAATACAATCAATTTAAATTCGTTTCTAAAAAAATATTTTTATCAACCGATGATTTTAAAATCATTACATGGGAATCATTTTAAATGGTTTGAAATCAGTTAACAGGTTTATCATCAAACGATAGTATAACAATGATGATTAAAAATAAACTTTTGGTTGACGATATGCAATTTGCAATAATTCAATAATTTTAAATAATTATAAATCAACTATTTTTGGCAGAACCTTATATTTACTATAAGATTTGACTTTCCAAGATTCTTTTAAGATTTCCTAACAAATAAATATATTTTTGTTCATCAAATTTAATCCTTATTTGTCATATATGAAAAAATATAAATATGAGTATGGCAAACTAAATTTATTGACGCATTCAATATAAATTTTAAGAATTACTTGGTATTATATTTTTGATTAATTCCTTTTAGAATTGGAAAATAAAACTTTTATAAATAATCATATTTTAAAATTACATTTAATATTTAATGATAAAAATTTGTAATAATTTACGCATTGTTTTAGAATATAATGTTAATGAATTTAATAAAATACTATATTTAAGAACATTTAAATGACTTACTGTAATAACATAAATTTAAAATTAATAAAAATCTATTAATATTTTTAATAAAGTTTATCACGTCTTTTTTACTTAACTTATAAAAGTTTTTTATGCCTGTAACTATTATTTATTATTTACACAAAATTTGATTATTAAACTTCAGTGAAAACTAAAATAATTAATTTTGTAGATAAGTTTTAAACAACTATAAATACTAAATAAAATCTGGAAATATAAATTTTATATGCAATTATTTTACAATTTTTCTTTTCTACAATATTTAATAAACTAAAATTCATATTGCATCGAAATAATAAATATCCTAACCTGTCAAATTTTGATTATCCTTTTTATTATTCTTACAAAAAATATGTTTTGAAATGGCATCATTATTGTAACTGCTATTCATAATACTAAGTAAGAGAATTTTATTACTTAAAAAACAAATTTTTATTACTAAAAAAGTATACAATTTTTTTATGCATAGAATTTTCAATTTAAAGAGTTTGTTTTTTCACGTATAATTTTAATAATAAGCAAGGTTGTACAAACAGGTATGGAAATTCTAGTGATGACCTACTACACCCCAGTCTGCAAATTGTGCATTTTGAAATAAAAACCCATGAAAAATAATGTAATCTTTTGCACATTTCTATTATGCCAATTATTTAATTCGTACGATTATCATATTTTTTTTATAAACAAAAAGCACGAACAGAACATATGCATATATTGAAATTACGATATCTCAAAAAATATGACCTCTTTTAATTTGCATATCATGTCAAATCAATAATTATTATTAATATTAATTTGCACACTCATTAAATTTCATAAATTATTAATCATTTTAAAAAAAATAGCATAAAAAGAACTTTAACCAAAATTTTGAATTTTGCGCATGCGCACAAACATATGTTTACCAGTGAGCTTGCGTCAAACGCGCGGTAAGCACCTTCTGATAATGTTTATAAGCAATTATTTTAACTAACACATAGCTTAATTGTTGTTAAATATTTATTATTAATGTTTAAAAATGAAATAATTGTTAACAGCTGATCGCACGGAGATTGTGTCACGTTAACAACGTGCGAAAATATCCCTGTAGAATCAGTAAATAGTGCAATACGCTGAATAAACGGAAATAATTGTTAAAATAATTTGCACACTTTTTAAAAACGTTTATAAACAATTAATTTAATTAGCACATAGCTGGAATGTTAGTAAATATTCATATTCCCAAGCGGAAATAATCACGTGTATATAAATGTTATTAACAAAAAGTAATTCTTCATAATGATTATTAGCTTCTATTAGGTAATATTAAAATCTTATAATGTGTGGATTTTGGACTCTAATAATAGTCAATAATGCATATTAATGTTTCGAAGTTTTTAACGTCATTTCAATTAACGCTTAAATTTGAATAATAAGTTGCATGGCAATCCATATACACTTGTATTAATTTTACATTTAAAATTTTTTCCATAGTGTAAAGTATTTTTTTAAATTAAGAAATAATTAAAAATTCAATATATTTAAATTGTAATTATATCTTAATTTTAAAAAATATTTTACACTATAGAAGAAATTTTAAATGTAAAATTAATACAAGTGTATATGGATTGCCATGCAACTTATTATTCAAATTTAAATGTTAGTTCTACAAGCGTTGCATAGCGTAATGGTTAGAGCGTTTGCTCTATAATGCGAAAGACCCGCGTTCGATCTCACCGTAGGTCAAACATTTTTCTGCGTTTTTTTCCATTAAAATAATGTGTAAAATAACATGTGCAACAATGTGAATAAACGATTAAATATAATGCGTATGTTAAAAATATGTATAATCGTAATAAAAATTAAATTCTAAATTATATAAAATACTAAATTAAACTTTTTATAAAGGTTTTAAAAAAGTATTTTAATAGGTTTCATCAACTACTTTCAAAAATGTTTTTTTTTAATATTTCTATAACTTTTATAGAAATGTTTTTAAAACTTGTATCGAAAGGTTTATAAGGAGCTAGAAAATGGTGCTGAAGGGTTTAAAAACGGACATAAACTCATTTAAAAAACATTTTTTGAAAGCTTTTAAGAAGGTTTTTATCCTTTCATGAAACGTTTTAAAAACATTCTAAAAACCTTTCAATCTGTGTGGGTTTCTACACTTATTTCTACGTACATTTCTACACTGATTTTCACATAGATATCGACACTTATTTCCACGTAGATTTCTACACTGATTTCACGTTGAAACCCAAGTGGTAATCTACGCGGAAATCCATGTAAAAATCCACGCGGAAATCCACGTAAAAATCTACGCGGAAATCTACGTGGAAATCCACATACAGTGTGTTATTGGACTGATTTCAGTGTAGATTTCCATGTAAAAATCCACGTGGATTTCCATGTGGATTTTAACGTGGATTCTTGCAACTGGGTACTAATTACTATTATTAACCAATAATAATAATTATAAATACTTCATAAGGATATAGAATATTTTAAAAATATTTTTCGCAGTTATTAGCTTTTCTGAAGAGCCACAAATTTTTTTTGATCAAAAGTTGAAAAGCTAATAAAAGCTAATAAAACATAATAAAAACTAAGAAATGTTAGTTAAAATTAGTAACTATAAATAACTGTTACTAGAATCCAAATTCCACACTTTATAAACTAATAATAATAGTTATTAGATTTTATTAACTCTTTTCTCAATTAGTTCATTTCCGCTTGGGTTTGTTATCAAAAACTTAAGTAAATGAACGGTTTATTCACATTTGATCTTACAAAAATTAAATCCTGTTTGCAACACGAGGAATATCAATGAAATCAATAACGTTATTTAAATAGCTTAGCTAAGAACAGCGGGCGAGCAACATTAAGTTAGTAATTTATTGTAAAATAAAACATTATATGTACACTGAACTATTTGATTATAAAAGATAAAGATAAAAGAAAGAAAAGGATATCAAATCTTATTAAACTGCATGATATGTACTTTAGTTTTTACTGCAATAATGAATAAACGACAGCCTGTCTTTCTTTCTTGTTAATAAGGATGTCGTGATTATATAATAAATGGCAAATATACCAAAAAGTGTATAAGGTACTAAAATTTTATAATGATTTATTGTTATTTTAAACTTATAAGCTACGTTCTTGTATGGGCTAAACCTTTAAATCAATAAAATTAAGGTCTTGCCAGTTTCTCATTTTTATATTTTATTTTCTGGGTACTTATTGAAAATAGTTTCACATAAAAAAATTTTAAAAAGTATATAAATACACTTTATTTTCTAAAAACATAGAAATAACATGAGACTTAAATAAACATAAGAAAATGTTGTTTGAATAATTTATATTAAGTAGGAAGTGGTTTATTAAATTTGTCATGACTTTATTGCCTTAGGTTAATCTTTATAGCTAACTTTTAATGTAAAATTTAGTAAAAAAAATAATAATTATATTTACAACCTTGCAATAAAATTTGTTCCATTATAAGTGTCACGTCGTACTATGACGCGACGCTGTATTTTTATTTTTTTTATTTTGTTTTTCTACCACCCGCTGAGACGCCACACCGCGAGCTCGGGCGGTACCATCTGTGCATCTTTGACCTTTTTTTTCTTCTTTCTTGTTTTACATTTCACTTTTTTTTTATTTTTTCCTTCCTTTTTCCCTATGGAAAGCACTACCGCTGGAGCGATAACAACAAGGTACGGAAGCACTGATGCGGAAAGAGTATCCGAGTACGAGGGGCGTTTGAAAAGTCCGTGCAAAGTCCGAGATATGGCACCACCGGCGCGTATCGAGGTCATGTTTAGTTAGTAGCGTCTCTTGAATTTACCCCAAACACGTAAGCAGTTTGAATTTTTGCACGGACTTTACAAACGCCCCTCGTATGCGTGCATGAATCATGACTAAGAACACTTGTGTCCTACTTTCGGACTATCCCTTTTTTGATAAGGAACAAAGGTACACGTCTAGTTTTTGGCCTATATAAAAGGGTTGGACGATGCACCGACAGGACCAGTCTTTTCCCGAAAACGTTATCGTGCGTGGAGGCTCTGCCGGTTTGCTACACAGGACCAGTCTTTTCCCGAAAACGTTGTCATGCGCAAAGGTTCTGCCGGTCGCTACACAGTCAGCAGTCTTTTCTTACATTATTCTCGTACGCGGAAACTCTGCCAGTTTTATCATATATCAACGCGAATTAATAAGTATAAAGTACGAAGTGTGAGAGTGAGTCCGACAAACGCCGAAGTTGTAACTGGATGAAGCCACCCGCCAGTTTAAAGTGTAGTAAATGTAACATACATTTTTACGAAATTCTTGGAGTCATCCATTTCAATTTCCTCCTCATTCCCGCCAAGCAGCATCCGAACCAGCCAGCTAGCCAGCCTCCAGCCAGCGACACCAGCGCACTCAAAACAACGTAAGACAGTTCTCTCTCTCTCTCTACATCTCTCAACTCCTCTCGCCTAAACTGCATTACTCATGCGATACATCTCTCTGGTCCTCATAGAGTGCACGTAGACAAATCAGGCATACATATAAATAAACACACACATATATATATATATATATATATCTCGCTCTCGCACGCTGACTCCAGTTCTCTGTCTCTCTCCTTTTACCTGCGCTAGTACGAGGGTGGCCTGAAAAGTTTCCGATCTCAACGTGAAGATAGCAGCACTCTTCAATAAAAGCTAGCGGATTTCGTTGTTCATCTGTTGACAGTTGCTCACCGAAGTTTCAGCCATTTTGGATGCGCAGTTGTTAGTTAACAGTCGTTTGAGTAAGTCGATGTGAGTGTTGTTGTGAAAATGGACAAAATTCAGTATCGAGCTGTCATTAAATTTTTCTTTTTGAAAGGCAATACGCCTACGCGAATCAAAAATAAGTTGAACTCTGTGTATGGGGACTCTGCACCATCATTTACCACAGTGGAATTTTGGGCAGCTGAATTCAAACGTGGCCGTGAGAGCTTAGGAGACGATGAACGTTCGGGACGTCCAAAAACTGCAACCACTCACGATAACATCGCCAAAGTTGACGAAATGGTGCTAGACAACCACCGAAATAAAGTGAGAGAGATAGCAGAGGTTATGAACATGTCCAAAAAACGTGTTTGTTACATATTAAATCAAGATTTAGGCATGAGAAAGCTGTCCGCACGTTGGATGCCGCGTTTGCTCACGTTAGACCAAAAACGTGTTCGAATGAACATTTCCAACGTTCTATTGGCGCAGTTTAGGCGCAATAAATCAAAGTTTTGGCACCGATTAATTACTGTAGATGAAACTTGGATACACCATTATAAGTCCGAAACAAAAATACAGTCAAAACAGTGGACTGCAAAGGGGGAACCAGCTCCAAAAAAAGCAAAAACTGTTTTGTCGGCTGGGCTAGTGATGGCGACTGTTTTTTGGGATAGTCATGGAGTTATTTTAATCGATTATCTTCAAAAAGGAAAAACCATTACAGGAGCATACTACGCATCATTACTTGACAAGCTGAAGACAGAACTTGCGGAAAAACGTCCACGTTTGCAGAAAAAGCAAATCCTGTTTCACCAAGGCAACGCGCCGTCTCACACCTTAGCAGTTGCCATAGCGAAAATCCACGAATTACGGTTTCAGCTCCTTGACCATCCGCCTTACTCACCAGACCTAGTCCCAAGCGACTTCTTTTTGTTCCCTCATCTGAAAATTGCACTCAGAGGACAGAGATTTTCGTCAATTGAGGAGGTAATCACCTTCGTGGGCAGTCATTTTGCAGAGAAAAACGCCGAGTACTATTCGGAAGGGTTAAAGAGATAGGAGCATCGCTGGGAGAAATGTGTACAATTGCAAGGAGACTATGTTGAGAAATAAAAAATTAAGAAAAAATGTCTTGTATCTGTGTTAGGTCGGAAACTTTTCAGACCACCCTCATAGATACTGTCTGTCAAAATGTACCAGGAATTTTAAATTAAACCAACATTTTTACGTTTAATAATCAAAATTTATTGGGTCACCTTCAAAATAGGCTCCATTTGCTCCGATATATCTATGCCAACGGCACTTCCAATAATCGAAACATTTTTTGTAGGCGCTTTCCGGGATGGCCTACAGCTCGCGCGCCGAATTTTGTTTTATGGCTTTAATCGACTGAAAACGGTTGCCAAGGAGCGGCAATTTAAGTTTTGAGAAGAGGAAGAAGTCACAGGGAGCCAAATCCGGCAAATACGGTGGTTGTTCAAGCGTGTTCGTTGAGTTTTTGGCGAGAAAGTCGGTCACAATCGTAGCTCGGTGAGACGTCGTGCGAAATCCACGAGTTGCTCGCCCACAAATTTGGCCGCTTCTTACGGATACGCTCACGCAAACGTTTCGTAACGCCTAGGTAATACTCTTTGTTTACCGTCTGACTCCCTGGAATGAATTCGTAGTGCACCACGCCACGGATATCGAAGAAAACAATGAGCATCACCTTCACTTTTGAGCGGCTTTGGCGTGGTTTTTTTGGTTTCGGCTCGTTTTTTTCCACCCATTCCTATGCTTGCTGGCTTGTTTGCATATCGTACTCGTACACCCACGTTTTGTCACCAGTTATAATGAATTCTATGAATGCGGGATCGGAATTGGCGCAATCCAGCATGTCCGAAGCGACCTGTTCGTGATAGCGTTTTTGAAGAAAATTAAGCTCTTTTGGAACGAGTCTTGCGGCCACCTTTCTCATGCGCAAAATATCAATTAAAATCGTACGTGTGGACTAGTGGGATATCTCAAGTTCATGTGCTATCTTTCTCAAGCTGGTATGACGGTTTTCAAGCACCATTTCCTTAATTTTATCGACGTTATCTGCGGTCAAAGCCGTCGATGGGCGTCCGGAACGAGGCAAGTCTTCGACGACTTCACGACCCTCCTTGAAAGCTTTGTACCACTCATACGCACGGGTTTTCGATAGTGCTTTATCACCAAAAGCCTTTTGCAACATTTTCAATGCATCGGCATATGAAATTTCATTCGCAACACAAAATTTTCGACAAATTCTTTGTTCAACGTAATCACCCATTGTAAAAAATCGGCACGCACTATTGACATCGACTGACTTCACTAGCTACTGTAAACACACTCGTTGACAGATTTCGCTCAAACTTGGCATGGTCATTAAGGACAGTTGTACCAACCTAGAAAAAAAAAATTTTACCAGCCTAAATTGCCCCGCCAGATTTAAATCGTCGATTCCCCGTACTTTTTTGACAGAACGTATATGTAATAAAAAATTATTAAAGTTTGTCAATAACAATTTTATAACATTTGATAATTTTTCATTTGTAGACCGGGAACAAAACTTGCAAAATGTCTTGCTCGAGGTGATACTGGAATTATTCCTTTAGATAAAGCGTATAAAGAACACGATATTTTTTACTCACAGAATCGAGAGAACGTCGAGGCTAGAAACGCTGCTAATAGAGTATTAGCTGAAAAAGCTATGAAGCGAGTTTTTACTGGGAGCTTGAATGTCGTTGAAAAATCTGCTGTTTTAGCCGTAGCCAACACTACGAAAATCAAACCTTAGCTGGGAATGAATGAGACTGAAGAGAAAGAAGCGACGATTTACTACACTCGCTGCTATAATTAAAGTAGCAAAATTAGCAGCTGCAGTTTCATCTAACAATTCTTACAAGATTATTCATGCTGCTTTCAAAATGCTCGACAAGCTGTATGGCAAGCTGATGGTAAAGCAAATGTGCACGTTCCTCGTATACTACCAGTTCTTTTAAAAGTTGGAGGATTTCTACCATTTCTTATGCCATTATTTTCAGGGCTCAGATGCACTAGCAAGTAGTGCTGTTGGTATAGCTAAAGACGTGAAAAATGCAAAAGCAGCTGAAAATCAGCTCAAAAAAAGTCAAAAGCATAATAAATTGATGGAAGCAATTGCTCTCGGTAGAGGGTGTACTTGAAACCATACAAAAAAGGCTACAGTCTTTATCTGAAACCATATGGTAGACGTGATCTTGAAAGAATAAAAACAGAATTAAAATTGCCTTATAGAGCACTGACTGATGCTGACTTGCTAAAGTATACTCGAATTTTACAAACTCCATACTTTCAAAATGTATTCATGAAAAATAAATTATCAGCAAACGGCCCGTATTACAATGGGTCAGCTATCATTAATCTCGATGTTTTAGGTGGACCTGGTACATACTGGGTAGTATACTGAAAACGTGGTAACTATGTTGAACTACTATGAACAAAAAGTAAGACCAATTTTTAATTTAAATTTCGCGGGTTTATCAATTTTACGAAACATTT
The DNA here is from genome assembly GCA_949987625.1 of Chalcis sispes. Classification (NCBI taxonomy): domain Eukaryota; kingdom Metazoa; phylum Arthropoda; class Insecta; order Hymenoptera; family Chalcididae; genus Chalcis; species Chalcis sispes. The sequence continues at coordinate 24,498,777 of OX465095.1, read as the reverse complement.
TTTTTAAAAGTTGGTAGCATTGTGAGAAACATTTGTGTTAAATTTTATGTAAATATATTCATTAGTTTGCAAGTGACGCTCGTTTTTGTGAACATTAAAAAGTGATTTTGGTGATTTTTATAATGTCAGATTCTAGTGAGAAAAGAAGTTGTATTAAATTTTGTCTTTGGAATGAAATTTCTTGTGCAGAAACGTTCAGAATGTTGCAGAAGGCCTTCGGTGAGCAGACTTTGTCGGAAAGAAATGTTTAAAAGTAGTACAAACAGTTCAGGCAGAGACAGCGTCGAAGACAAAGAGCGTCCAAGATGACCATCGACATCAAATGATTAATAACACATCAAAGAAATCAAAAACCTTGTGCTTAAAGATTGTCGGTTAACAATTGAAGGGTTGTAAGTCTAAAGGGTCTAAGTGCTAATTTTATTATTTAGAGATATAACAGAAAAACATTATAAAATAAACAACTCATAAATAATTATTCATTTTTACTTAATTCAATCGAACACATATCCAAATTTCAAAACAAAAATGCACTTGGATCCATTTGGATATTATTAGCCTTGGCACTTAGATCGTATTTTCGTAAAAATATTAACTTTGGATTTTTCGGCACTTGGACACTTTAGGCTTACAACCCTTTAATTAGAGACCTTGTTGATACTGTTGGCATTTCATTTGGATCGATTCAAACAATTTTAAAAGATCATTTGGGTCCCAAAAGCGTTAAATCTCGATTAGTTCCAAAAACACTCAATTTTTTTTAAAAAGAGCGTTGTGTTAATGTGTGCGAAGAGATGCTTTCTGACTACCAGAACGTCATGGAACGCATCCTTACGAGAAATGAGACATGGATCTATGCCTACGATCCAGAAACAACCGATCAATCGAGCAAATATCGTGCCAAAGGTGAAGCAAGACCAAAAAGATCACATCAAAGTCGTTCAAAAATCAAGGTCAAGTTGACAGTTTTCTTCGATTATCGTGGTGTTATACATTCAGAATTTCTTCCGCCGGGCCTAACTGTTAACAAGGAATATTATTTGAGTGTTATGCGTCGTTTGCGTGAAGCTATTCGCAAGAAGAGGCCGGAATCGTGGCAAGACAACTCATGATTTTGCATCACGATAATGCACCGTCTTACACCGCATTGATTATTCGCGACTTTTTGGCCAAAAATTCAACTCATATCGTTCCACAATCACCATATTCGCCTGATTTAGTGCCGTGTGACTTCTGGCTGTTCAATAAACTCAGAAGACCACTCCGGGGACATCGTTTTGACTTGATTGAGGAGATTTAATGTGAATCGCTGCGTCAATTGAAGGCAATTTCGAAAAAGGGCTTTTCTGACTGTTTCGAGGATTGGAAAAAACGTTGGCATAGGTGTATTGCGTCGGGTGGGGACTACTTTGAATGCAACGAAATAGATTTAAAAAAATAAGTAAAGAATTTAAAAAAAAAAAATTGATCTTATTTTTTGAACATAGTAGTATATTTATTTTGATAGTTTCAAAGATCTTCAGCCGCATTCAGAAATTAAGAATTATCTGGGAGTTAGCACAGTAAAGTATAATCACGATAGATATTAAGATTACAACTTACACAACTGTGGACATCTTTCTTTAAAGTTTCTGTGTAAAGCTGTATAAAAAGGATATAGCTGTTACACATAGTCAGTGTTAGTCAAGCAGTCATGAGTGAATCATTGATCCTAAGTTTATTCAGAATGACGTCTATACTAGAAGCTCAATATTTTCTACCTATTGAACTCTTAGTGAATAAAAATTACAGTTTAGGATTAGTGGAACTTTTGACTTTTCATTTAATACCTAATATCGATAACGTCAATAACAAATTTTACGTGGAAGAAGAGATAGTAACTTTACCAATAGGTAGCTGAGAGACTGAAAACATTAACTACAGAAAATACTTGAATTTAAAAATATAGCACTTAGCCTCAAATCTAACAATAATACTTTTCGTTGCTCCATCAAGTGCATTCACACGATAGATTTTCGATCACAAGATTCTATTGGACAATTGTTAGGCTTTGCACGATGTTCTATTTCGACAAATATTACTCACAAATCAGATTTACCTATAGCTATTCACAAAGTTAACGCGCTACGAGTCGAGTGTAACATTACGTCTGGAGCCTATATAAACGGTGAAAAAGTACATACGATACACGACTCATTCCCCGCTGTTTCCCTGGACTATAAGATCATTAAATTCCAACATAAGTTATTTATTTACCAATCACCGTTAATACCATTGATAATATACAGTTGCGCATCGTTGATCAAGACAGAAATTCGAATTTTTGCATGGAAATTATAACAGTTAGACAGCACATCAAACAAGCATCGCAATTATAGGGATTGTACACGGCAACAATAAGTTACCAAAAATTATATTCAGAACGTACCATGTTATCTAAAGATCAGTTCTCAAAAAGTAGTGAAAGAGCTAACACCGCGCAACCTAAGAAGTTTAGGTCTAAACGCTGAAAGAAAATAACTTGTTTGTTCATCTGCTGTTGTATTTCCAATCTAAGAGATTAAAAACATTTTGAATGTACACTCACCCGTAGAATTTAACGAATCTGTCGCTCATTATGAAATACATGCACATCAGCCTTATACCAGGCTGTTCAATAAGTTTTGCGGCTCGATAAGAGAAGGTGTTGCTACTAGCCTAAATTTTTTTTGTTATGTTGGTACACTCTTCATATGAACGTATGTAAAGTTTCATTTAAATCTGTCAATTCATTCTTTGTTTACAAGCCATTTAGTATCGACGTGTCACAGTATTTTTTTACAGTAGAAAAAATCAAGTATCGTACAGTGATTGAATTTTTATTTTTGAAAGGTTTGAAAGCAAAAGAAATTTATGAACGAATGTTGAAAGTGAATAAGGACTCTTCGCCTTCAATTAGTACAGTAGAAAGATGGGTTGCTGAATTTAAACGTGGTCGTAAAAGCCTTGAAGACGATCCACGTCAAGGACGTCCAAAAACAGCAACAACACCATAAATCGTAGAAAAAATACAGGATATCGTATTGGAAAATCGTCGAGTGACTGAGATTTAGTAGAAGCCTTAGGCATCTTATGGGGCAGTGTAAGAAATATTTTGATTGAAGAATTGGGTTTCAGAAAGCTGTATGCACAATGGGTGCCGCATTTGCTAACCATGGAACAAAAACACGTTCGAATGCGACTTTCTCAGCAACATTTAGAGCGTTTTCGCAAGGATAAAGTGGATTTTGTGCATCGATTCATCACTATGGATGAGACTTGGGTCTATCACCATGATCCTGAATCAAAATAAGAGACTAAAAAGTGGTGTGAACCTGGTTCTTCGGCTCCGAAACGAGTTCGTGTCCATAATCCGCCAAGAAGGTGCTAGCAACAGTTTTTTGGGATGCGAAAGGAATTTTGTTTGTGGATTACTTGCAAACTGGTAAAATAATAAATTCTGAATATTATTGTAACCTTTTAGACCAGCTGAAGGACAAAATTCGTGAAAAAAGACCCGGTTTGCAGAAGAAAAAAATCCTTATTTATCAGGACAATGCACCGTGTCACAAGAGCATTTTGACAATGGCTAAAATCCATGAATTAAAGTTCGAATTGTTGGAGCATCCACCGTATTCACCAGATTTGGCCCCTAGCGACTTCCATCTGTTTTCAGACCTAAAAAAATTCATAGGTGGAAAGCATTTTTCATCAAATGATGAGTTTATAACAGATGTGGAAGCATATTTTGCAGCTCTTCCAGATTCTCACTTCAGGGATGGAATTCATAAATTGGAATCTCGTTGGAACAAGTGTATTGATGTTCAGGGAGACTATACTGAATAATAAAGTGTATTTCAAACCATAAAATTGTGTTTTTCTTATCGAACTGCAAAACTTATTGAACAGCCTGGTACCTCATCCGCTTTCAATAACAGCGATGTAATTTGGTTTGTCATCAACACGATCAGCCATCTTTTTGAGGAAATTCGATATAAAATACACGTTGTAGAGATTGAAAAATGTAAAAACGTTGGCTTGACCAGTTTAATGAAAGGTTTGGCATCATTCAATCCTACGCATAACTTGGAAAACACAGGTTAGATTGGTATTACGGGAAGTCGGTAAATAGTCAACAATGATGGCTATTTTGAAATGTCAAGCTTGTTCTCACAAGACCAAAGAACGATATTAACGTTATTGTGCAAACACAAGTTGAAGAGTTTAAAATTAATCTCATAAAAATTGAATGGTTTATGCCATACGTTGTATTATCTGATAAGCATAAGATACGACTACTTCATTATCTACAAAAGAAAGTACTGATTGCTATGAGTTTTCGTAGTTGGGAGCTGTATGAGTATCCATTACTTTCAATCACATTAATGCACGTATGGACAGTAAAGACATCAAATTAATTGGAGAAACCTCGATTTGTACAACTAAGCTTCCAGACTAATCGTAAAGGACAAAGTGATGCTAACGCTAGCCGCTTTGACTATTGCGATATACATTCTGTCAAAAAAGTACCGGGAATTGACGATTTAAATCTGGCGGGGCAATTTAGGCAGGTAAAATTTTTTTTTCTAGGTTGGTACAACTGTCCTCAATGACTATGCCAAGTTTGAGCGGAATCTGTCAACGAGTGTGTTTACAGTAGCTGATTAAGTCAGTCGATGACAATAGTGCGTGCCGATTTTTTACAATGGGTGATTACGTTAAACAAAGAATTTGTCGAAAATTTTGTGTTACGAATGAAATTTCGTGTGCCGATGCATTGAAAATGTTGCAAAAGGCTTTTGGTGATAAAGCACTATCGAAAACCCGTGCGTATGAGTGGTACAAAGCCTTCAAGAAGGGTCGTGAAGCGGTCGAAGACTTGCCTCGTTCCGGACGCCCATCGACGGCTTCGACCGCAGAAAACGTCGATAAAATTAAGGAAATGGTGCTTGAAAAACGTCATACCAGCTTGAGAGAGATAGCACATGAACTTGAGATATCCCACGAGTCCACACGTACGATTTTAATTGATATTTTGCGCATGAGAAAGGTGGCCGCAAGACACGTTCCAAAAGAGCTTAATTTGCTTCAAAAACGCTATCGCGAGCAGGTTGCTTCGGACATACTGGATCGCGCCAATTCCGATCCCGCATTCATAGAATGCATCATAACAGGTGACGAAAAGTGGGTGTACGAGTACGATATGCAAACAAGCCAGCAAGCATAGGAATGGTTGGGAAAAAACGAGCCGAAACCAAAAAAACCACGCCAAAGCCGCTCAAAAGTGAAGGTGATGCTCATTGCTTTCTTCGATATCCGAGGCGTGGTGCACTACGAATTCATTCCAGGGGGTCAGACGGTAAACAAAGAGTATTACCTAGGCGTTACGAAACGTTTGCGTTAGCGTACCCGTAAGAAGCGGCCAAATTTTTAGGCGAACAACTCGTGGATTTTGCACGACGATAACGCGCCGTCTCACCGAGCTACGATTGTGACCGACTTTCTCGCCGAAAACTCAACGAACACGCTTGAACAACCACCGTATTCGCCGTCATTGGCTCCCTGTGACTTCTTCCTCTTCCCAAAACTTAAATTTACGCTCCGTGGAACCCGTTTTCAGTCGATTGAAGCCATAAAACAATTCGGCGCGCGAGCTGAAGGTCATCCCGGAAAGCGCCTATAAAAAATGTTTTGATGATTTGAAATGCCGTTGGCATAGATGTATCGGAGAAAATAGAGCCTATTTTGAAGGCGACCCAATAAATTTTAATTATTAAACGTAAAAATGTTGTTTTAATTTAAAATTCTCGGTACTTTCTTGACAGATACAGTCTGTCAAGTAAGAGCGTGGTCGTGTTAATTTATAAAAAAATTTATTTGATGAAACTTTTATATTTATATATACATTGTACACATTACAAACAATGATGCAATTCGGTCAATAATGTGTCCAGTCACCACCGGCGTCGATAATTGCCTGGCATCTCCGAGGCATGCTTTCTACTAATTTGACGGCGTATTCTAGAGGCAAGGATCTCCAGATCCGACGAATTTCGTAAGACAACTGCTTCAAAGTGTATGTGCGTCTTCCACGAAGCTTCCGTTTAATATATGCCCACATATTTTCAATAGGGTTTGCATCGGGCGACTGCGACGGCCAATCCAATGTAACGATGCCAGATTGAGTATTCCACTGAGTACAGAGCTTGCTGCGGTGTTTAGGATCGTTGTCCTCCTGCAAAATCCAATCTTCATTTTTTGTGATGAACCATCGTTTGGCAGATGGCAGTAAAGCCTTTTTGTAGATTTTTATTATTTTCTCGGCATTTAGGTTGTCAGTAAAGAGGTGCAAAGTGCCGAATCCCTGCTTTGACAACAGCCCCAAAGATGCATCTTTATTCTATGTTTTACGGTCCGCTGAACAAGCCTATTGGTGGAAGTTGACCAGGCTCGCGTGAGGACAGAACGTGCCCATATAGAACATTCATCAGTAAAAATGACATTTTCAAAATCTCTATCAATATTCTCATGCGCCCAAGCGAGTCGCTTTGTCACATGTTTTTCAGTCAACAGAGGCTTCTTCATTGTGTTGAGCCATTTCAGATGATGAGTACGAAGATGGGTTCGGATAGTTTCGTAGGATATATCTAAACCTTTTGCCATTAATTTTGCTTGTCCTTGCCGCAGTGTTAAAGCAGGATTCCGCGAAAACAGATTCACTATTCTTTTTTCATCTTTTTTGTTCACTTTCCCTATTGAGCCACGTTCTGGTAAATCATCGACATTTTTAGCCACTTTATATCGCTGTATCCACTTCTGTACAAATGCCTTCGACTTTCTCATATATTTAGCAGCCGCTGATTGCGACATTTTGGGACCTTTCGGGTGGATGCAAAGGAACACAGCCTCGTAGCGCGACGCGTACTTAGCACTTATGGCGTTTAACGTGATTCTCTTTAAAAAGATCAACAACAACTGAATCTTTGTTGACAATGCATCAAGAACGAAGCTTTTCTCTATTGGTTCGCGGAGAAATTAGAGCGAAATCTTTTATTATCTGTCGGCGAAGTCGACCACGCTCTTACTTGACAGACTGTATTTCTTTGGTATTCTGATTATGCTGTCCTCTGGAACAATTACAAGTTCGATGAGCTTCATTACTGACATATCGGTGAATTCCATTATGAATAATAAAATTTATTTTTTACATGCGTTAAATTATATTTAATAAAATACCTTTCGATCCAACTGTGAAACGTATATTGCCTTTTAATACATTTATATTTTTTTAATACATGTAAACTTATTTTTATATAGAAAATTATATGTTTTCAGAAATTATTGATCTTTGTTTTAATTTCATATTAATCAATAGTAAATTATGTTTCACATCTGTCAAGCGTCCTGCAACTGCTTCATTTTTTTTTGTAAAAATTACATGTTTGTTGTTTGAAAATGATATAAAATATTTTATTAAAAATAATCTCCATTGCTATTTGCACATTTTTCCCACCTCTCCGACAGTTTATTAATGGTTTCTCTAGGTTATAGCAGCTGATAAAAGATTACACCCTTGCAAACCCACCAAACATACAGCATTATCTTCTTTCCAAATCGATTTGATCTCGCCTCGTTCAGGACGACCGTCGACCTCTTCAACCAACGATAACGTCGAGAAAATCAAGGAGATTGTGCTCGAAAATCGTCATGCCAGTGTTAGAGTGTTAGCTCGTAATCTCAACATCTCTCGTGAAACCGCTCGTTTGATTTTGGTGAACCAATTGGGCATGCAGCGCGTCCCCGCTCGGCTCGTTCCGTTAGAGCTGAATTTTCTTCAAGAACAGTACCGGATGCAGGTAGCTGCAGACGTGCTGGATCGTGCGAATTCTGATCCCACGTTCATGGGACGGATCATAACTGGTGACGAGACATGGGTCTATGAATACGACACACAAACGAGCCAACAATCATCGGAATGGGTGGGAAAAAATGAGCCGAAACCGAAAAAACCTCGCAAAAGTCGTTCGAAAATCAAGCTGATGCTTATTGTTTTTTTCGATATTCGTGGTGTGGTTCATCATGAATTCGTTCCGCAAGGTCAAACGGTCAATAAGGACTTCTATTTAACTGTTTTGAGACGTTTGCATGAAAATATTCGCCGTAAACGGCCGGATTTGTGGCAAAACAATTCGTGGATTTTGCATGACGATAACGCACCATCTCATTGAGCCACGATTATTAACGATTTTAAGACCAAACACTCGATAAATACCATCGACCAGCCACCTTATTCGCCTGATCTAGCTCCGTGTGACTTTTTTCTTTTCTCCAGACTGAAATTACCGCTCCGGGGAACCAGATTTGACTCCATAGACGCCATAAAAGAAAATTCGCAGAAGGAGCTGAAGGCCATCCCTGAAAGCGCCTATAAAAAATGTTTCCATGATTGGAAAAAAACGTTGGCACATGTGTATCGCTCCAAATGGGGCATATTTTGAAGGAGATTCAATAAATATCGAAGAAGTTTAATATTTTTGCGTTTTATTTGGAATTTCCGGATACTTTTTTGTCAGAGTGTAAATAAAATAAAATGTACCAAATAATAAGATATTTATTTTATAAATCAGTAATACATAGTAGCCTATTATCTAGTATTATATGAACATTCAATATATTTTCGCCCAAGCACTGGATCAAGAATGTCACTAACTAGGAAACTACCCCAAGTGCACCTCACCGATTTCTTTCATTTTGTAATATGTTGCAGTACTCAAAAAAAAAAAAAATACTAGACACGCATTTTTTTAAGTGCTAATTCGTCGATTTAAGGGGTGAAAATCACCCTTAAAGTTCACCTCCAAAAACCGTTTTTTTTAATACGAGGTCTGGCTATTAAATAACGAGACTGGTTAAGAAAAAGGGTTTTATTATAAAAATTATTCTACATTCGAATGCTCCCCTTCATTATACTCCCCTTCCCTCGCCACACACCTTTCTATACGTTTTTTTCCATTAATCGAAGCAGTGCTGGAAGTCTTCTTTGGTGAGGGCCTTTAGGAGCTCTGCCGTTTTTTGCTTTACTGCTTCCATCGACTCAAATCGGGTCCCTTTCAAAGCAGATTTTATCTTCGGAAACAAAAAAAAGTCGCACAGTGCCAAATCTGACGAGTACGGCGCGTGTTCGAGCACTGGAGTGCGCTTACCGGCCAAATACTGCTTCACAGATAGCGCGTTATGGGCAGGTGCGTTGTCCTGGTGCAAAATCCACGAGTTGTTCTTCCACAACTTGGGCCGTTTCTTACGAACTCGTTCTCGCAGTGTTGCCAAAACTGACAAATAGTAAGTCTGGTTGACAGTCTGACCCACTGGAACCCATTCAGTCATCACGATACCGTTAATGTCGAAAAAAACGATCAACATTGCCTTGAATTTTGATTTGGACATCCTTGCTTTTTTGATTCTGGGCGATTCAGGCGTCTTCCAATGCATCGATTGCCGCTTTGTTTCAACATCGTAATGAAAAATCCACGTTTCGTCGCAAGTAATAATGTTTTTCATCAGTCCGGAATCTTTTTTAACCTTTCAAGGAAATCTGAGCAGACCTGTTGACGCAAGAGCTTTTGGTCAGGAGTCAGGTTTTTTGGCACCAACTTCGCACAGACTTTTGTCATGTGTAATTCCTCGTGTAAAATTTGTCTAACCGTTTCTTTATCGGCGTTTACAGCCTCGGCAATCATCCAGATGCTCATTCGACGATCTGCACACACAATTTGGTTGATTTTGGTCACTGTTTCCGGAGTTGAAATAGTGACAGGGCGACCTGGGCGTTGGTCATCTTCAGTGCTCACTCCGCCCTCACTGAAGCGCTTACACCACTCAAAAACACGCGCACGAGATAGAGAATTGTCCCCATAGGCCTCTTGCAAGAATTTACAGCACTCAGTCGGAGTTTTTTTCAATTTAACGAGAAATTTGAGATTAATACGTTGCTCCTGTTTTTCGTCACACATGGTTTTCGGCACGAGAAAAAAACACGTTCGTTTCAAACTGCTACTGCACAAATACAATAATAGTGACGAGAACGTTTTGGTGCGTGCATAGACAAGATATCTAGATACCCAACGCACTACTCGTTTTTTTCCCAACCCCTCTACGGCGTCCTCTAGGCGCGCAGTCTCGTTATTTAATAGCCAGACCTCGTATCTCAAAAAGTCTTAGAAGTTTCTAAATAAAACCAACGGCAAATTCATTCTTATGAAGAAGCTATTTTATGAGCATAACTTTAATGCCAAAAGGTTGCAACCCCTATTTCTTTTAGTGGTAAATGTACAATTTTTATGCTTCTTTTTCGTTTAAAATTTATTAAATCAGCTGGATTAGATTATAAATTGCACTGTGATGTAGAAAATAAAAAAATTAAGTTAACGTGTTTCGGAGTTTTTGGAAAAAACTTTTTCTGGGGGTGTTTTACCTTTAAAGTGATTTTATTATTATACTGTGATACAGATGATGATTCTTTAATTAACTTTTGAATTCAACTTGAATACTTCCTTAAAAGAAAAAATCTCATCTAAAAAATAAATGAAAAACAAAAATATAGCAACCTTGTGTAACGGGGTTTACTACCTCCTAGCCCTTGATCGTTATAAGATTGGTAGTAAATTTGTTTATTTTTTTTATTTACATGCAAACTATTTTATTACTATTATATTATTATAAACTTTTAAAATCTAAACCCACAAACCTCAAATCCATTAATCCTAAGCTCATAAGTCACCTTTGTCGTTCACCCCAAAAAATTATTCTTTTATCCCAAGAGCGAATTGGAATTTTTTAATAAAACAAACGTCATTTAAATTTTTTAAAAGAAGACGCTCCAGTGAGCATTGCTTTTGTGCTCAGGAGTAGCATCCCCTACTTTGTCTAAGAGTAAAACTCGTTTTTTTTTCATTTGTTTGGGCTAAAAGCTTTTGTAAATTATTCTATACACGCGTCACGATAATGTTAAATTAAAATTCAATGCTAAAAATGTTCAATAAACTCAATGAAATTAAAAATTGTTCTACAACGACGAAATTGAATATCGAAGTTTACATGTTTTAGGATTTAGTACTCGAACTTTTCTATTATATGTAAATATTATTGTATGCAAATTTTAATCAAAACAAGTTCGATATTTTTCTTCTCACATGTTTTTGTTCAATATATTTTTATTCGTGAATTTTATTCATTTGAATGAAACAACAGATAAGATTTGGTCTTTATCTCACCGTGCTTGTGTAACGTTTATTTTTATTTTATTCATGGATAATGCCGTTCGACTGAAATAATAACAGTTTGAGATTATATTTCGTCAATTATATCTAACGTGACTTTGAGTTCAGAAGTGTACCTAAAGTACTTTTAACTTCTAAATTTTTCAGAATTTGAAATGAAATAAATTGGATGTTCGAAACTAGCTATTAACTAACTCTTAAATTTTTCAGAGTTTAAAATGAAGTGAATTTGTTGTTCGAAACTAGAAATGGCAAAAAACGTGTTTTTGGGCCTTAAAATATTTTTAAAAAATAGGCGTGATCATGGTTTAACATTTGTGTACAATCATAGAATTTCGGCCGTTATTTCACTCAACTTGACAAGTGATCTAAAATTAAATAAATTTTAAAAAAATTATAATTATGCATTGGATATGTATTAATACTATAAATAATTTATTAATACCGATAGTTAATTTTCCAGATTTTGAAGCCATAACATAGATATTATCAGGTCTAAATAACTTTTGTTGCCAACTGGTCAAAATTTGCTACTTTTTTCTTTAAGAACTAAAACAGAGGTGATAGAAGTCTTGCATCGCCTGGGATTGTAGGTTGAATTGTATATCTATGGCTTGTAGAAGTTACAGATTGCACCAGGCATTGTATTTGGCTTTCTCCTTCAATCGCCAATGTTCTTTCAGAATGTATATCTTACCTTACCCCGTGGCGCTACAGCTCTTAGAGAGCTTGGGCCTCCTTTACGATATTTCTATACCTTTTTCTTGAGTAAGTTTTTTAATTTTAATGACGAATTCGTCAGTTTTTCTTTGTAAATAATCTGTTCCTTTGAGAGTCTTTTTAGTAACAAACTTATTAATTTTTCTACTAACAATCCTGTGAGCTTTTTTAGAATTATTTACTCAGTGATTCGAAGCTTTAAATCTAAAATCCTCGTGTCCAATATCCTCTTGAGCTTGTAAAGCCCATTTCTGCAAATTTCTATCATGAACAACATGACCGGTATCAATTGCAGTTTTAAAATTGTTCAATACAAATCGACAAATCCTGCCTATTTTTTCTCTATAAGTTCCTCCCTTATTTAAAGTTTTTGCCTAACGTGGTGGTTGCGTAATTGATCCAGCGAATATTGGGCCGAGCTAACGACATAGAAGCATGGCGTGGCCGTCCCCATGACTTTCTTCTCTTTGGGTTTCTGTCATGAAGAAAACCTTTCCTTTTTTGCCGCTGGAGCAGTTGTTCACAGGCGAAAAAGCAACGCTCAACGTCCCTTGGCTTTAAATCATAAGGAACCAAAGTTCTCTGCTTTTGAATCATTTCCAACGCATGCAATCGCTTGAAAATGACTTGGCGGGTAACTTCTAATATTGAAGTAAGCTTATTTTTCATTTGGCATGGATCCTCGTTCAGCAATGCCTCCCATTCAGCGTCTCCGAAGGTTTTTGGCCTTCCTTTACGCGGACGATAGTCAATATCGAAATCACTGTCTTTGAAGCGATGGAACCAATCACGACACGTTGTTTAACTTAAAGCAGCATCTACGTGAACTACTTTGAAGCTTCTGATGTGCTTCAGCCGTCCTTTTCTTCGAATGAAAGAAGAAAAGCAATACTTCCTACAAATGACGATTATTCGGCACAAAATGAGACATATTTAGACAACCAAAAGTATATAAAACCAAAATAAAATCACTGATGTGTCGAAGCGATTTGTTTACCATATGCCTAAGTTTGTTTTATGATGTTTTGGATATCGAAATCAACAAGCACTTACTGCTGGAGCCATCTATTGACAAACAGCGAGACTTGATTGCGCACCTAATAATATAATACACATCAAATTTTGAGTAAAAAATAAAATTAAGTGCTCTAAAACACTTGAAATATTGACAGTGGCATACGGTAAGTCTGCTCTGAGTAGAAAAAATGTTTACAAGTAATACAAGCTCTTCCAACATGGCCGAGGAGATGCCAATGATGAACCTTGCTCGGCGCCTACACCCTAGCACGAATACATTAAGAAATCGCGTAAAAAACATGCCATTCCATGTCTTTTAATTTGTACCAAGCATATATGACATTTTTTTAATTTGCGCCCCTGCCAGAATCGAGAAAAACCAGAAAATAGCCAAGTACCGGAAAATCTATACCCTGGCACGAGAAAATTTGATAATCAAACTTTTAAATACATAAATCGCTTCCTCTTAATTTGTACCATCTGAAAAATCCCTTTTTTTAATTTGCACCCCTACGGAAACCGAAAAAAAAAAAAATAGCGAACTCCGAAAAATCTACATGTATATCTATATCCCAGCCCAAAAAAGTTCTATGCTTATATATTAGGGTACATCAATCGATTCTACTTAATTTGTACCGCTAAAAACATAAATTTTGCAATTTGCACCCCCGCCCAAAAAAAAATGACAGCGCAATGAAGCGCTGGTGTGTGCACGGGATCTATCATACGTTGCCGCTCGGATTAATCGATTCTAGAAAGTTATCCAGTGTGAATTTTCCAACTTACATCAGCTTAAATGAAAGCCTGAGATAACTGTATTATAAAACAAAATAATTATGTAATTTGTGCCCCAGCTAAAAAAAGGAATAGCGAGATAAAGCGTATGTGCTTGCATAGATTCCACCTTACGTTGCCGCACACAATAATTGCTTGTAGATAAGTAACTAACGGCAAATTTTGGAGCTTCGATGAGCTTGAATAAAGGCTGAATAAATGTCTTATAAGCTTAAAGAGTTTTGTAATTTGCACCTCACGCGAAAATGAATGACAGCGAAATAAAGCAAATGCACCTTTACAGATTGCACTTTACGTTGCCGCACGCAATAATCGCATGTAGATCATTATCTAGCGGGGATTTTTAATTTTAGATGAGCTTAAATAAAAACTGGAGATCTGTTTTACGAAATTAATAAATTTAATTAGTTGTACTCTAGTCAAATAAAAGTGACAGCGAAGTAAATCATATGTGCTTGCACGAACTCAACCTTACCTATCCGCTCGCTTTAAACACTTGTATAAAATTACCAAGCGGGAATTTTCGAACTTAGATGGGCTTGAATCGAAGCTGAAGGACTGTTTTATAAGATTAAAGAGTTTTGTTATTTACACCCCACGCAAAAATAAATGACAGCGAAATCAAGCAAATGCACCTTTACAGATTCCACCTTACGTTCCCGCACGCAATAATCGCTTGTAGATCATTATCTAGCGGGGATTTTTAATCTAAGATGAGCTTAAATAAAAGCTGGAGATCTGTTTTATAAAATAAACGAATTTTATTCTTTGTACTCTAGTCAAATCCAAGTGACAGCGAAGTAAATCGTATGTGCTTGCACGAACTCTACCTTACCTATCTGCTCGCTTAAAACGCTTGTATAAAATTACCTAGCGGGAATTTTTGAGCTTGGATGGGATCGACTCAAAGCTGAAAAACTGTTTCATAAGCTTAAAAAGTTTCGTAATTTGCACCCCACGCAAAAATAAATGACAGCATAATAAAGCGTATGTGCTTGCATAGATTCCACCTTACGTTGCCGCACGCAATAATTGCTTGTAGATAAGTAACTAGCGGGAATTTTGGAACTTAGATTAGCTTGAATGAAAGCTGAATAAACGTTTCATGAGCTTAAAGAGTTTTGTAATTTGCACACCACGCAAAAATAAATGACAGCGAAATAAAGCAAATGCACCTTTACAGATTCTACTTTACGTTGCCGCACGCAATAATTGCTTGTAGATAAGTAACTAGCGGGAATTTTAGAGCTTAGATGGGCTCGAATCGAGACTGAAGAACTGTTTTATAAGATTAAAGAGTTTTGTTATTTGCACCTCACGCGAAAATAAATGACAGCAAAATCAAGCAAATGCACCTTTACAGGTTCTACCTTACGTTGCCGCACGCAATAATTGCTTGTAGGTACAGTCTGTCAAGTAAGAGCGTGGTCGTGTTAATTTATAAAAAAATTTATTTGATGAAACTTTCATATTTATATATACATTGTACACATTACAAACAATGATGCAATTTGGTCAATAATGTGTCCAGTCACCACCGGCGTCGATAATTGCCTGGCATCTCCGAGGCATGCTTTCTACTAATTTGACGGCGTATTCTAGAGGCAAGGATCTCCAGATCCGACGAATTTCGTAAGACAACTGCTTCAAAGTGTATGTGCGTCTTCCACGAAGCTTCCGTTTAATATATGCCCACACATTTTCAATAGGGTTTGCATCGGGCGACTGCGACGGCCAATCCAATGTAACGATGCCAGATTGAGTATTCCACTGAGTACAGAGCTTGCTGCGGTGTTTAGGATCGTTGTCCTCCTGCAAAATCCAATCTTCATTTTTTGTGATGAACCATCGTTTGGCAGATGGCAGTAAAGCCTTTTTGTAGATTTTTATTATTTTCTCGGCATTTAGGTTGTCAGTAAAGAGGTGCAAAGTGCCGAATCCCTGCTTTGACAACAGCCCCAAAGATGCATCTTTATTCCATGTTTTACGGTCCGCTGAACAAGCCTATTGGTGGAAGTTGACCAGGCTCGCGTGAGGACAGAACGTGCCCATATAGAACATTCATCAGTAAAAATGACATTTTCAAAATCTCTATCAATATTCTCATGCGCCCAAGCGAGTCGCTTTGTCACATGTTTTTCAGTCAACAGAGGCTTCTTCATTGTGTTGAGCCATTTCAGATGATGAGTACGAAGATGGGTTCGGATAGTTTCGTAGGATATATCTAAACCTTTTGCCATTAATTTTGCTTGTCCTTGCCGCAGTGTTAAAGCAGGATTCCGCGAAAACAGATTCACTATTCTTTTTTCATCTATTTTGTTCACTTTTCTTATCGAGCCACGTTCTGGTAAATCATCGACATTTTTAGCCACTTTATATCGCTGTATCCACTTCTGTACAAATGCCTTCGACTTTCTCATATATTTAGCAGCCGCTGATTGCGACATTTTGGGACTTTTCGGGTGGATGCAAAGGAACACAGCCTCGTAGCGCGACGCGTACTTAGCACTCATGGCGTTTAACGTGATTCTCTTTCAAAAGATCAACAACAACTGAATTTTTGTTGACAATGCATCAAGGACAAAGCTTTTCTCTATTGGCTCGCGAAAAAATTAGAGCGAAATCTTTCATTATCTGTCGGTGAAGTCGACCACGCTCTTACTTGACAGATTGTATCTGCTCGCTTTAAACGCTTGTATGAAATTACCTAGCGGGAATTTTTGAGCTTAGATGATTTTGAATCGAAGCTGAAGAACTGTTTTATAAAATAAAAGAGTTACATGATTCACACCACCGCCAAAAAGAATGATAGCGAAATAAAGCGTATTTGTTTGCATAGATTCCACCTTACGTTGTTGCTCGCAATAATTGCGTGTAGCAAATTATCTAGCAATATATTTAGAGCTTAGATAAGCTTGAATCAAAGCTGAAGAACTATTAAAAAAATAAAAGAATTTTATAATTTGTACCCCTGCCAAAAGACAGTGACAGCGAAATAATGCGTATATGCTTGCGTAGACTCCTCCTTACGTTGCCGCTCGCCTTAATCGCTTGTAGAAAATGATCTAGCAGGAATTTTCCCGCTAATATGGGTTTTATTGAAAGTTGGAAATCCGTTTTATAAAATGAGAGGATTTTGTAATTTGCACCCATGCGATAATATGACAGCAGAATAAAGCGTAAGTGCTTATACGGGGGTTCAAACATTCTCTGTCTCTCGCATCAATCGCTTATAGAAAATTATCTATCGAGAATTTTCGTGCTTAGATGAGTTAGAATTATAGCTTGACAATTATTTCATAAGATAAAGTTTCGTAATTTGCACCGTCACCAAAAACAAGCGACAGCGAAATAAAGCGTATGTGCTTGCACGGGCTTCAGCTTACGTTTCCGCTCTAATTATTCGCTTGTAGAAATTTATCTAGCGAGTATTTCCGAGCTTAGATGAGCTCTAATGAAAGTTGGATAACTGCTTTATTAAGATAAGAGTTAGTATATTGTTTGTTAATATATATTATGTATCATAAATTTGGTGATAATTAAAATTTTATTTTATTTACTTATTTAAGTTTCTCAGTTGTTTATTTATTTGTTCTAAATTTCTGTCAAAATTTTCTTAGCAATCCTCATTTTTTTTTATTTTTCTTTTTTTATCTAATTTTAGGAAACTTTTCTGTTTTTCTATTTCTTTATTAACAGACATATATAAATATACAAGTCATTAAATTATTCATGTTTCTGTAAATTTTTATTCAATGATTAAAAAAATTTCTTTTAACAGAATTGAAAATAATAAAGTTAAATGAAATTTTTAATAATGTCTAGTTATTATCTATAAATTTGTATTATATTTTGAAATTATTAATATAAGATTCTTAGATTTTATTATTTTTTCAAATTGTATGTGTGATAGAAGAAAGCAGAGTAATGGAAGGGGGAAAAATCGAAAAATAAATAAATAAATAGTTTTATTTTTACACTTTTTATTTTAATTTTATTTGAAAAATATAATCTTAGAAAAGGGCATATAAAAATAGTTAAAATTATTATTTTTTATTAAAAATAAATTTATATATTGTTTGTATCTTTTTGCCTCCTCGAGTACGTGTCTGTACGCTCTGACCGGGGCCGCGGCCTCTACCTCTTCTCCTGTCTTGTCTTCCTCTGTATGGTCTTTCTCTTTCTCTGTCTTGTCTTCCTCTGTATGATCTTCCTCTTTCTCTGTCTTGTCTTCCTCTTTCTCTATCTTGTCTTCCTCTATCTTGTCCTCTGTCTCGTCTTTCTCTTGCTCTTTCTCTGTCTTGCCTTCCTCTGTCTTTTCCTTCTCTGTTTCGTCTTTCTCTTTCTTCTTCGCTGTCTCGCCTTTCTCTTTCATTTTCCGTACTCCGCGTTTCTCTTTCTTCTCCTCTATCTATCCTTTCTATTTCTTCACCTCTCTTTCTTCTCCTCTATTTCTTCCCTTGTCTTGTCTTTCTCCATCTTGTCTTCCTCTATCTTGTCCTTCTCTGTCTCGTCTTTCTCTGTCTTGTTTTCCTCTATCTTGTCCTTCTCTGTCTCGTCTTTCTCTGTCTTGTTTTCCTCTATCTTGTCCTCTGTCTCGTCTTTCTCTGTCTTGTTTTCCTCTATCTTGTCCTCTGTCTCGTCTTTCTCTTTCTTCTCCTCTATCTATCCTTTCTATTTCTTCACCTCTATTTCTTTTTTCTTCTCTTTCACTCAATGCCAAATGCTACGTCGCCGACAGAGAAAGAAAAGTATTGTATTATTTTTACTTATATTAAATAAATTTATATAGATACTAATTATTAAATATATTTTTGAACGATGAAAAAAATTATATGTAAAATATAACAATGATTGAAAGATTACATGATTACAATAAATTGTAAAATAATTTATATAAATTCAAACACTCACAAAATAAGGATTCAGCATTCTATCTCGATTTTTATAAAATCTAGCAGCGAACGTCGCCGCTGTGATCCTTTTTTTTTTGTGCTCCGGATCTACTTCTCCTTGATGTTTGCATTTCAATATGGAATTGAAAAATAATAAATAATATATAAGTAAAGATATTAACGAATAAATTTTGAGAGGTTGACTGAAACGGATCTGATAAAAAAGGACTAGAACAAATTGAAAAAAAAAATATATAAAAATTATTATTATTAATATAATATATGAACTAATAGTTAAAAAAAAAAAAAAAAAAAAAAAAAAAAATATATATATATATATATAGTAGAATACAATATAAAATTAGAAAATAATAGAACAATATAATCAAAACCTCAAAAAGAGGGAATTAAAAAAAGCAAGTAACCTACTTGTATAATGATAAAATCGAAACATAAAAAAAAGTTAAAAATAATGGTTACAATGAATACAGATGAAGATAAAGAAAATAAAATACAAATTACAAACAAAGACAAGAATAATAAATTAAAAACAGAAAATATAATAAGAGAAAAAAAAACATCAATCACAAGCCCAAATAACAAAACAATTTGTAAAAATTAAAAGAAATCAATATAACAGAAGAGGAAAATAGACAAATTTAATTAATAATAATTTATTACTTAAAACAGTGTCACAAAAAAATTCAAACTATTAAATATGCGCCGTTTCAAATCTACATACAACTAAATTATAATAATAAAGAGAATATAGAACTAAAAAGAACAATAATTAATACACTCACTGTGTAATATAAGGAAATAACCTGCCTTATTGTTGCTTATTTGAAACACTATAATATTTTTGTTTTTACTTTATAAAAGATTTCGTGCATCACCAACTTGTGCAGTAAAAAAGGCTCCAAGCGAGGTGCAAACATTCACAAGCTATTCTTTGTTTCACTATTTACATGATATTGTTTTGGCACAAGATAGAAAAAGAAAAATCCCCACGTTTGTACGAACCACGTGCGTGCGCGCGGTAATATGCGCGCATGTCAAAATGAAAGAGAGATAGAGAGATACGGAGATATAGAGAAATAGAGAGAGAACGCATGATTCTATACATATATATATATATATATATATATATATATATATATATATATATATATATATATATATATATATAACACATCGTTTAATAAGTCCCGAGACTAACCCAGAGATGGTGCCAGTAGTACCAAATTGGCCACGTTTCCATAGAGTGCGAACCTTTACATGAAACGTGTAAAAATTTCACGTCGATCGGATCACAGACAGCAGAGTTATCGAGGTTAGAGTAAAGTCACTTTGTAATTTGTTTGAAAAATGAAAAAAAGCGAGTTTCGCGTGTCGATAAAACATTGTTTTTTAATGGGTAAAGACACCGTAGAAGCCCAGCAATGGCTTGAAAAACATTACCCGAACTCCTCTCCATCCAAACCAACGATTTGTCGTTGGTATGCTGAATTTAAACGTGGTCGTACGGACACAAACGATGCGGAACGTTTGGGTAGGCCATTGGAAGCCGTTACACAAGAAAATGTGAGAGAAGTGTTAAAAATTGTAATGAAAAATCGCAAAGTGAAGGTCCTTTAGATTGCAGAAATGACACAGATATCATCTGGAAGCGTATTCACAATCCTTCATAAAAAATTGAGCATGAAACAGGTTTTTTCCAAGTGGGTGCCGCGATTGCTTTCAGTGGAACAAAAACAGCAACGAGTCGACGATTCAGAGAGCTGTTTATCGCTATTTACTCGCAATAAAAAGGATTTCCTGCGTCGATACGTGACCATGGATGAAACATGGATACATCATTTCATTCCGGAGTCGAATCGGCAATCATCTGAGTGGCGCATGGCTGGCGAAAGCCGCCCAAAGCGTCCAAAAACGCAGCAGTCTGCTGGCAAAGTCATGGCGTGATTTTCATTGACTACCTGGAAAAAGGTAAATCGATCAACAGTGATTATTATATTGACTTGTTGGTACGTTTGAAGGAGGAGATCGCAGCAAAACGACCGCACATGAAGAAGAAAAAAATCCTTTTTCACCAAGACAATGCACCATACCACAAGTCCATCAAAACAATGGCAAAATTGAACGAATTGGGCTTTGATTTGCTTTCCCACCCCCCGTATTCGCCAGATTTAGCCCCCAGCGACTACTGGCTCTTTGCTGATCTCAAAAAAATGCTCAAGGGAAAAAAATTTGGCTCGAATGAGGAGGTCATTGCCGAAACTGAAGCCTATTTTGAAGCAAAGAATAAATCCTTCTATAAACATGGTATAGAAATGTTGGAAAGGCGTTGGAAAGATTGTATCACTCTAAAAGGAGATTATATTGATGAATAAAAATGATTTTTGAAAAAAAATGATGTTTTCGTTGTTAGTCTCGGGACTTATTGAACGAAGTGTTATATATATATATCTATACACAGTGTGTCCCATGGAAAACGGAACTTTTTCAAAATAAAGACAAAAACTCAATATTCCGGCAAATCTCATTTATTTTATTCAAAATAGTCTCCTTCCGCATCAATACAACGTTTCGCACGATCAATTAACATATCGAATGAGTTTTTGAGATCATTCTTATCCATCGACTTTAGTATGTCGGTCGTCGCTCTTTGGATGGCCTCTACGTCGGCATAACGTTTTCCTTTCATAGGCAAGTGCAATGTAGAGAGCAAGTAGAAGTCGCACGGAGCCAAATCCGGCGAGTACGGTGAATGGTTGATGGTTAGAATGGAATTTTTGATCAAAAAATCCGTGATCAAGTTCGATCGATGAGACGGGGCATTATCATGCAACAAACGCCAGCTACCTTTTTCACGGTATTGTAGCCGCACACGACGAATACGGCTGAGCAAACGCTTTATAACACCAAGATAAAACACAGCAGTAATCGTTTGACCAGGTGGAACGAATTCACGATGAATAATACCCTCCGAATCGTAGAAACAAATCAACATTGTTTTTACTTTTGACTTTTCAAGACGACTTTTTTTCGGATTGGGCTTGGTTGGCTGCTTCCATTCAGCACTTTGACGCTTGGTTTCGGGATCATATTGAAACACCATATCTCGTCACCAGTCACAATTGAATATTTCAAGTTTGGGTCCTTTTTTTGACTCTTTAATCAAATCCTTACAATGTTGAATTCGGAGCAATTTTTCGTAGTCGGTCAATTTGTGTGGAACAAAGCGTGCACACACCTTCCGTAGATTCAAATGATCGGTCAAAATGCGATGAATTGAATTTTTTGACATATTCAATTCCATTTCCATGTATCGCAATGAAGGTTTTGGCTCATTTTTTATAAATTCACACAATTTTTCAATGATACTTTGAGTAACCACGGTATTCGAAGGACCTGGATGTTCGTCGTCCTAAATGTTTTCACGACCTTCCTGGAACCGCTTATACCACTCATACACTCTGGTACGGGATAGACAATTATCGCCATAAACTGGTTTCAGCAAATTATGCGTCTCAGTAAAGCATTTACCAAGTTTAAAACAGAACTTAATATTTGCTCTTTGTTCGAAGTTCATTTTTCGACCGATACCACAAACACACTTTCACTTTGAGCGCGATATTTTGGTTTCCATTGAACCAAATGTCATACAATTTTGACAGGATGTCAGTTAAGAATGGACCTTCCCATTGCTAACATCTACCAATAGGTGGCGCCAATATAAATCGACGTTTTGAAAAAGTTCCGTTTTCCATGGGACACACTGTGTAGAACGAATATATATAAACGGTAATTTATGTATAATTTATACATAAGATATCATAATACATAAAATTTTAGTTTATATATATTTTAGTTTTTATATATATATATAAACTAAAATATACATTTACATAAAATACATAATTTTAGTTTATATATATTTTATATATATATATATATATAAACTAAAATATACATAAACTAAAATTTTATGTATTATGATATCTTATATATAAATTATATATAAATTACTGTTTTATACAAAATAGATAAAATACTATTTTCTGTATAAATAAACTAAACATCTATATAAGTATAAATTTAAGTTTTATGTATCATTTTATAAGATAAAAATAAATGTATATTTTGTAAAACTACTTACATTGATTGTTTATATATTTCCTCAATATTACTTTATAATATATTACAAAATTGTCATAGATATACACTCTGATGGAATATACAGTCTGTCAAGTAAGAGCGTGGTCGTGTTAATTTATAAAAAAATTTATTTAATGAAACTTTCATATTTATATATACATTGTACACATTACAAACAATGATGCAATTCGGTCAATAATGTGTCCAGTCACCACCGGCGTCGATAATTGCCTGGCATCTCCGAGGCATACTTTCTACTAATTTGACGGCGTATTCTAGTGGTAAGGATCTCCAGATCCAAAGAATTTCGTAAGACAACTGCTTCAAAGTGTATGTGCGTCTTCCACGAAGCTTCCGTTTAATATATGCCCACACATTTTCAATAGGGTTTGCATCGGGCGACTGCGACGGCCAATCCAATGTAACGATGCCAGATTGAGTATTCCACTGAGTACAGAGCTTGCTGCGGTGTTTAGGATCGTTGTCCTCCTGCAAAATCCAATCTTCATTTTTTGTGATGAACCATCGTTTGGCAGATGGCAGTAAAGCCTTTTTGTAGATTTTTATTATTTTCTCGGCATTTAGGTTGTCAGTAAAGAGGTGCAAAGTGCCGAATCCCTGCTTTGACAACAGCCCCAAAGATGCATCTTTATTCCATGTTTTACGGTCCGCTGAACAAGCCTATTGGTGGAAGTTGACCAGGCTCGCGTGAGGACAGAACGTGCCCATATAGAACATTCATCAGTAAAAATGACATTTTCAAAATCTCTATCAATATTCTCATGCGCCCAAGCGAGTCGCTTTGTCACATGTTTTTCAGTCAACAGAGGCTTCTTCATTGTGTTGAGCCATTTCAGATGATGAGTACGAAGATGGGTTCGGATAGTTTCGTAGGATATATCTAAACCTTTTGCCATTAATTTTGCTTGTCCTTGCCGCAGTGTTAAAGCAGGATTCCGCGAAAACAGATTCACTATTCTTTTTTCATCTATTTTGTTCACTTTTCTTATCGAGCCACGTTCTGGTAAATCATCGACATTTTTAGCCACTTTATATCGCTGTATCCACTTCTGTACAAATGCCTTCGACTTTCTCATATATTTAGCAGCCGCTGATTGCGACATTTTGGGACTTTTCGGGTGGATGCAAAGGAACACAGCCTCGTAGCGCGACGCGTACTTAGCACTCATGGCGTTTAACGTGATTCTCTTTCAAAAGATCAACAACAACTGAATTTTTGTTGACAATGCATCAAGGACAAAGCTTCTCTCTATCGGCTCGCGAAGAAATTAGAGCGAAATCTTTCATTACCTGTCGGTGAAGTCGACCACGCTCTTACTTGACAGACTGTATATTAGTATATTATATATGATGATACAAGAACACTGTGTCAACTATATTGCATATTGTATATTATGACCTATGTAGATAAAATTAATCAAATTTATTATAATCAAAATCATCAATGTAAAATATAATTTAATTTGTTATTTAATATCTTATTTCAAATACCATTAAGATTTTTTAAAACCTATCCACAATTTTTCTCACTCATGATCGCAACAAATTCACAATTTCTTTGCTAATCTTTTTCTTCATTACTTCTAGGCCACATAATTTTAATATTAGCTAATGGTCCAAATTCACTAAAAATTTTTATTGTTGTTCACTTATCTAAAATAAAATTCAAATTTAAGTTTTATGAATTAATAGAAATGATTATTTCATTATTTGAAAAAATATTCACTTCGAGGTTTAAATTACCTAAATATAAATTTTTAGTATTAGTGGTATTATTACTTTTATTTTAGGGTAGTATTAGGATCATTAGTGGTAGTATTAGGATCTCCATTATTAAATGAGGCATCTGAAATTAAAAAAGTAAATAATTATAATAAGTTATTGAATATAAATTAATACTTCATTTGAATAATAAAAATAAATCGTTTGTATTAATTTTATCATAATAATACTAATTTTAACATTTTAGTCCATAAAACTTACCTTCAAATGATTTTAAATCATCGTTATGAGATGAAGAGAGAACTTTAATTCCTTCTTTATCTGCTTGTCATTTTTCTCTTTCTTCTTGAATCATTTTTAATTCTTCATAAAATAATTCAAGATTACTTTCTTGCTTTTTAACTCTCTTTTTTTTTACCAAGTCTTTTTACTTTACACTCAAAAATTCTGGCATATTCTTCTGTGTACTCATGCTGTATGATTGTCTGCAAGATTTGACATTCTTGATTGAGACTTATAAAGCTTTTTCTCTTGCATCACCTGATCATTTATTCAATTTAAAATCATTTTTTTATTTATCCTTATAATGGAAAGAATAATATATTCTTTTAGGTCTTTTTATCTAAAACAGAAAAAATTATTAAATTTTTCAATATTTATTAATAATATTTGTCGAATTTATTAAAATGAATCTTAAGTAATTTACTAAAATAATTTATTTTGAATTTTTACACAAAATTATTATGGATTTTAAATTTATTTTGGTTTTGTTTTGACAATCTTGTATATATACTTTTGTTAATTGTATATATACTATTTCTTGTATATATACTATTATTACTATTGTCACGGAGAACACTCCGTGCTCCGCGCCGCGTCTTATTTAGCGTAATCGGGATAAAGGGGACCGCGGAAAAGAAGTAACGCGACAGTCGCGGACGGGCAGAAACGGTACGCGACTAGAGATAGGCTAGTCGAGTACCGCATAGGAGAGGCTAGGCTAGGTAGCCAAGCCGTCTCCCGCCTTTTAGGGCAGTATAGAGTTCGCCGTCGGACAAGCCACGCGCTTTCGTTTTTCGATTCACGCAGTTTTCCGCGGGAAAGAGTGTAATCCCCGCCATTTTGGACGCGCCGATTCCACGTTTTCGTTTTTTCTTCTTCGCGTTGAAGAAGAAGGTTATCGGGGTGTGTCTTTGGTGTCTTGGCGAGCATCGGCTGTGCAGGCAGCCAAGAAACCCACACCGGCCGACGGCACCGACGCAGATCACCGGCGACCGGGAGCGAGTCGACTTTGCATCCGAGAGTAAGCCGAGTCGCCTTCCCCGCCATCTTCGACGAGCGTCTAGCGAGCGCGGCTGGCCAGCCAAAGAGTAAGTCCGCTAAGACTTAATTTTCGCGCGTAAAGCCGTTTGTTTTTTTTGTTGTTGGATTTGCGTAGGAGTAACCTCCGCCGGTTACTCCGCGCTTTAGTATTTTTGTATTTTTCGCGGTTCGTGCGAGTGAGAGAGCGCTATCTCTTTCACTCTCGTATACAGGGCGAGAGAGTTGCGTTCTCTCTCGCACCTATAGAAGCTTAAGCGCGCGCGAGTGAGAGAGCGGTATCTCTCTCACTCTAGTGGTAGCAGTGCGGGAGAGTCGCTTTCTCTCTCGCACTTGCGGCGTATACGGCGCGCGCGCGAGTGGGAGAAACCTTTATCTCCCACTCGAGTTAGATCGGCGCGAGAGAGTTGCGTTCTCTCTCGCACCCGCGTAGGGTTAGGCGCGCAAGAGTGGGAGAGCGCTTTCTCTCTCACTCCTACGGCGTAGTACAGGAGATCCGTTGTCTCTCTCGTACTCGCAGTAGAAGCGGCGCGCAAGAGCGGGAGAGCGTTCTCTCTCTTGCTCCAACGGGCTCCGTGCGGGAGAGTGTTCTTCTCTCTCGCACCCGTACGTTAGACGGCGCGCGCGAGTGAGAGAGGCCTTTCTCTCTCACTCTCATAGGCGTAGTGCGAGAGGCATTCTTTCTCTCTCGCACTCGTGGAATACGCCGCGCGCGGGAGCCATCCTCGCGCATTATATCGCGCCTCACCGCCTGCGTTCCTCGTACGCGGCAATTACAATTTATTTTACTGTCTTTTATTTTTTCTTGTAATTATTATTGTTAACTTATTTATTATTTCTTTTTTATTATTATTAAATTATTTTATTTATATTTTTAATTTGTTTTTTTTCTGTTTTTCTCTCCTATTTTATTTCTCCTGTGCTTTGGTTTTGTTTATGAGGCGAGCTTCTTTCGCTTAAATTATTCATTCTTTTTCTTTCTTTTTTTTTATTTTTCTTATTTACGTTACTTTTCTTTTCACCTTTGTTATTTCTGCGACGAGGAGCTTTCAGCTCTCCTCCCGGATACCGCCCTCTCCGAGACCAACTAGCCAGGTGAGGACGACGCACGAGCCGCGCAACGACGATTGCGCGGCGTTGCAACGGGTAAGTTGGGTCCGTATACCGGCTTCTCGAGCCTGGACCCAGGAGCAAAGTCGTCCAAGACTTTAGCTTCTAACAAGGGGGCGCAGCGGGCATTTCCGCGCCTTTTGCGGATTGCGCGTTCCCCGAAGCTAATTGCTCCTGTGGCGGTTAATGTTTAAAACTGCCACCCCGTTACAACTGGCGCCCTTAACGTGTGTAGAGGGAGCTGAGAGCAGGTAGGAAGGATTAAAATCGCGAAGCACGAACCGCACGCGTAAAATATTTTAATTATAAATTTTTTTTTTCTTTTTTTCTCTCTTCTCGTTTTTTCCCAGTAGAGCGAGCGAAAACGAGAAATTCGGATTTCCGATTGTCAAGAGCACACACAAGGGGTGCGGAGATTTCTGACCTGCGCAACAGCAAGCGAGGAATCTGGCTTGAGAGTGCTCTCAGAAAATATATTCTTTCCTTTGTTTTTGTTTGTTTCAGGAAGAAGAAATTTATTTTTTTTTAAATAATATATATATATCGAAATTCTGAGCACCCTCAAGGCAGCGCAGGATTCTTCTCCTAGCTCCAAACAAATTGTGAATTAGCAAGGAGAAGAATCGTTCCGGCCAGCAAATAAATATTTAAAATTAAAATTTTTTTATTTTCTTCGTGGGTTGTTGAAAAATATTATTTGAATTTTCACCCAGCTGGCACGGAACTAAAGCGTTCACGCGGACCAAATCGCTTGGCTACTCGATAACCGAAACTCGAGAGCGCACCTGTTCTGAAAAATAGTCAAATCAGGAATCTCCGCAGGCAAAAGCGCTAAGTGAACGGTCAGTAGACCAAAATCAGATAATCAGCCGAAGGCAGATAAGCCCCTTGTGAGCGTTCAGAAGTTGGTGCTCACAAACACCGTACCGAAAACAGCGTAAGCGAAAGTGAGCACCACTTCATTGCGGCGAACACTATGGCGGAAAGAACTTTAGCTGCCATCGAGGACTGGGCCTTCACCCTGAACGGAAGGGAGCTCGAAGAGAACTTGGCCCAGCTCCAATTGCGCACCGATGGCAGCAGGTTCGCCCGAGCAGACCGGCTACAAAACTGGCTGCTCGGGAATTACACAGCGGCGGACTTCGCAGAAGAGGGGAGCCAAGATCCCCAAACCGTAGTACGCCGCAGCGAGCTACGTCAGCGCCTGATAAATAGACTGAGGTCAGAAGAAGGCGCTGACACAGAGGAACACCCATGGGAGCTACTCCTCTGCGACGACAGGGTTAAGCATAACCTCGAGCGGACGCTAGGAGTAGCCCAGCAGCCGGACAAAATAGTGGAAGCTCCGACTGCAGAGTCCTCCAGACTGGACAATGAGCCAGTCCAGACGAATGCACCGGTTGGACGAGACGTTCACCATCGCACGCCAGCTAACCCTGACAGCGAAGCTCAGGGCACTAGCAGGCATGAAGAGAGCTGGATCACGCTGGTTAGCGAAAATAATAACCAGTTCCGTGTGCCAGCCTCTTTCGCGGCGATGATGGCCAACCTCCTCGCAGAGATTAGGGTGTTAACGGCCAAAGTGAACGCGCTCGAGGCCAAATCGAGCAGTCAGGAAGCGGAAAGTCGGCGAACGCAGGTACAATTCGCCGACACATATACTTGCCATTACGCAGACGAGCCTGTGGCCGGTAGCACACCTCTACGTGCTCGCCTACAGCCAACCCCTAACCCGCATCCTGCACGCCAAGCACCGCATGGCGTGTCTAAGGAGGGGGGGCCTGTCCGGCGGCAACGTTTGCCCCAGACAGCAATTCTGCGTATCCCGCGAGCGTGGGAGGCCCCGAAACCTTTATCGGGCACTCAACGCGGCAATCGTCGCGGGATATCGGCCAAATAGTGCGGAAATGGCAAATCCGCTTCTCTGGAGGCAAGAACCAGAGCATTGATGTATTCTTGGCTCGACTGGAAGACTGCCGAGCTCTGGCAAACTTGTCAGAAGAAGAGGTCCTGTCATCATTATCGGAACTCTTCACTGACAATGCGGCAACTTGGTACCGCAACGAAAAGAGTAAGTGGTCCCGCTGGGCCGATTTTGAGGCAGCAGCAAGACGGTGGTATGGAACCTCCAGAAGGTTCCAACAGAGGCTAGCGTCCGAAGCGAACAGCCGGACGCAAGGGGTTGACGAGCCGGTACGTGATTATATCACCTGCCTGGTCGCTATCATGCGCAAGCTCTCCCCCATGCCCAGCCGAGACCAGCAGCTCGATATGCTGCATCGTAACTTGCGGCCAGAGCTGCAATCGATGGTTCGGCGGGTAGAAATCGACAGCGTCGAAACGCTGCTCGACCTAGCGGTAGAAGCGGAACAAACGTTCGAGTGCCGCAAGACCTACCGCCCGCCTCCACCACCTGAAGCCACGCTCTTGCCAGAGATGGCGTATAAGCCTCGGTCCGAAACACGAAGGCAGAGGACCGAGCACCAACCGAGTGCAGAAGGCAAGCCGGCGAGGGCAAAAGTCAGCGCGGTCGCTGCGACGCCCCCGGCGCTGGACGCTGCGAATTTTGCAGCAACGGTCGCTCGTATTTTAGGCGACCATATGAAGTCCTGGCAGCGGGATTCTAAGTCCGCCAGAACTTCCCCCCAGCCGACTCACCGCAGTCGGAGGTCTTCTCCGAGGGGCAAAGGCGAGAGCAAGCCAAAGCGCAGCTCGCCACCGCCCAAAGGGAAGCGCGACGAGCGCCAGGAGGCGCCGTCAGCAAAGAAGGCCTCCCCCGTGCGCGCTCAAGTGCCACAAGGGCCTATAAAGTGCCACACCTGCGGCGAGCTTGGGTACACGGTAAGGACGTGTCCCAAATGTGCGGGAAACGGGTCGAAGAGCGGTTAAGCGGGGAGTTAACCGACTCGTCTTTGACGGTCCCCATAACTAGCTCAGCGTCTCCACCTTTATCGGAGCACGCTACGACCCCCGCCGACCTGCGAGAAGCTTTATCCCTCGCAGGACAGGTCACACGCGCGTACAAACCTGAAGACGAAACCCGTTGGTGGCTTCAGGTGGCGGTAGGAGGTTACCGCCTACGCGCATTGTACGATCCAGGAGCATCGAACACGGTCATGGGTCCTATTGGCTTGCAAATTGCCAATGCCCTTGACCGTGAGCTCATCCCAGCCGAATCAGGACGCGTGAAAGTCGCTGATGGCAGGCACCTCCCACTGTTGGGACATGTCAAGTTGCCCTTCGCTGTCGCGGGGTTAACGCATGACATTAGGGTTGTCATAATGCCTCAGCTTGACGAGGAATGTTATGTCGGAGTTAATTTTATCCGAGCATTCCGCGCGGTTTTGGACCCCGACACCGATCGTCTACATTTTAAAGACGCGAATGTAAGTGTCGGTCTAGAAGTTGCCAGCATAGCTGCCGGCGTGGGTGCGCTAGCGTCTGCCGGCGTTGCCGACGTAACGGACGACCAGCGTGCCCGACATCAAGCTCTGCTCGACGCAGTCTCGCCGAGCGGAGGGTCCACACTGGGATGCACACACGGGGTAGAACATGCGATTGATGTAGGCGACGCCTCGCCCATCAAGCAACGCTATTACCCCGTCTCGGACAAGATTCAAGAAGAAATGCATCGTCAAGTCCGAGAGATGCTCCAGCAGGACGTGATCGAACCGTCAACTAGTGGCTG
This sequence comes from Chalcis sispes, assembly GCA_949987625.1. Lineage (NCBI taxonomy): Eukaryota > Metazoa > Arthropoda > Insecta > Hymenoptera > Chalcididae > Chalcis > Chalcis sispes. The sequence continues at coordinate 24,468,034 of OX465095.1, read as the reverse complement.
GTCTAGCCCGGTGGTGATGGTGCGCAAGGAGAACGGCTCGTACCGCTTCTGCATCGACTTTCGCAAAGTCAACGCGGTTACGAAGCCGGACGCATATCCCCTGCCTTACATGCAGGATATCCTACGCAAGCTGCGGAAGGCGAGGTATATTTCTACCCTCGACCTGAGCAGCGCATACCATCAAATACCCCTAAAGGTTGACTCGCGACCTATCACGGCGTTTACCGTACCAGGCATGGGGCTTTTTCAGTTTTAAAGGATGCCGTACGGTCTTTCATATGCAGGCGCGACCTTACAGCGCGTAATTGACCGGGTTGTTGGCCCCGATTTGGAGCCGCACGCCTTCTCCTACCTAGACGACATTATCGTCGTAGGGGAGACGTTTGATGAGCATGAGAAGTACCTCGCGCTCGTACTCAAACGTCTCGCGGAGTCTGGTTTAACGGTTAGCCGAGAGAAATGCGACCTCTGTAAAACAGAAGTGAGGTACCTTGGGGTGCTGGTTAATCGGGACGGCATTAAGCCCGATCCAGCCAAGACCCAGCCGGTCAGGGACTATCCCCCCCCTAGGAACCTCAAGCAGCTGAGACGCTTCCTCGGGATGGCGTCCTGGTATAGGAAGTTTATGAAAGACTATGCCACCGTCGCCGAACCGTTAACCCGCCTCACGAAGAAGAGCCAAAGGTTTGAATGGCTCGAGGAGCAGCAGCGCGCCTTCGAAGTTTTAAAGGCGATGATCGTCTCCGCCCCAGTTCTACAGTGTCCTCGGCTAGGGGGTGGATACGTTATCCAAACCGATGCGAGTGACACGGGCATAGGAGCGGTGCTGCTGCAAATCGTTGAGGACGAAGAAAGGGTGCTAGAGTTTGCTAGCAGAACCCTTAACTCCGCCGAGCGGAATTATAGCGTGACCGAGCGAGAATGTCTGGCAGTTGTATGGGCCGTAAAGAAATTCCGTCCATACATCGAGGGGCACCAATTTAAGGTGATAACTGACCACAGCAGCTTGCGCTGGCTGTGCTCAATGAAGAACCCCACCAGCAGACTGGCGAGATGGGCTCTAGAGCTCCAAGCTCACTGCTTCGAGGTAGAGCACCGGAAGGGAGCACTGCACCATGTGCCAGACGCGTTGTCTCGCATGTTTGAGGAAGACGAAGTCGCTCTTTCCTCTCTCGTCTGGTCGGAAAACACCGCCGACGAGTGGTACCTCGCTTGGGTCCGCAACATCTCTGAGGAGCCTAACGAGCACCCCAGATGGAAGCTCGTTGGGGGAAATCTGTACGCTCATCGCCCCGCCGACAAGATCGACGGAGTTATAGGCGATGACGAGGAATGGAAGTTCGTAGGTCCATATTGGATAGTGGAGACTAGGGGCTCCAACTGCTTCAAGCTCATCAGCGAGCGAGGTGAGCTTGAAGATTTGGTGCATGCTCAGCATTTAAAGGCGTACTACGGTGGGCAAGCGCCCGAAGCCGACGACGTCGACCCCGCCGAGGTACTCCGAGAGCCCCAACCACCGGGGGAAGAACCGGCGACGAGCGACCCGCCGTTAGCGAGCGCTCCAACACCGGCGTCCGAGCCACCGCCAACGAGCGAAGGCTCAGCGGAGCCCGTCGGACCCAAACCCCATCCGCCCGAGGCCGACCCTGAGCCGAAAAGGAGAAGGGGTAGACCGCGGAGGGGCGCGAGCGTGCAGGCCCCTCAGGTTCGCACCCGAGGCAGGCCGAGGGGCACGAAGAAGCGCCCGTAGTTGTCGCCAGGGTCGCCCCAAGCCCGATCGGCCCCGCGCCACGCGATCGCGGGCCTTTCCCCGAGCGCTCTTCACGGTCCTAATCGACCCTATTCCTTTTTTTTTCTTTTTTTTTCTTTTTTCTTTGTCTTTCTACTTTTCGTCCGTTCCGTTAAGTCGTTTTCTCTTCGTCTTTCTCCTCCTTCTCAACTTCCTTCCTTCTCCATAACAATGGGGTAACTCTAAATCCCTTCTGTTGCAGGCGAAGCTTCGAAATCATGGCGTTAGAAACGACCCTGGAGGAGTTGGAGCGACTGTCTGCCGCTATCCTCAACCTACAACTGGGGGAGGAGGTAGAAACCCTCGTGCACGCGGCACTTACCACCGCCACGGAGAAGGTCAAGGAGCACGAGGAGAAGGCGCGGCGGCAGCGGGAGCTCAAGGAGTCGGTAGTCATCTGGGAGCTCAGCGAGGACGAGGCAGACTCGAGCACCCCACGCCGTATCAGAGTCCCGGACTTCCGAGCTCCCGACCTGCCTTTCGGATCGGCCACGCCCATCCCGGGTTGCCCGCCAACCCCGGAGCGCACTCCAGTAGAGACCAGGGATGCCGCCACGCAGTACGAGGAGCACTGGTGGCAGGAGCTCCCCAACGATTTGGCGGCGAGGTGGCCGCAGGTGGAGTTGGGGCTCCAGGTCGCTCGCAAATCGTCGAGCGAAGCGACCCGCCTGGAGAAACGCGCCTTCGAGGTACTCGACGAGTACCTCCGCGCCGGGCCTCGGGCCACTTTGCACGCAGGCAAGTAGCCCCGCCTTGCTGAGTCCCGCAAGGCTGAGACTAAGGTTATCGAGGAGCTGCGGAGGCGTAGGCGCGAGGACGCGCGCCAAGAACAGGAAGCCAGCAAGCTCCTCGAGGAGGCCCGGCAGCACCGGGAGCGGGCGTAGAGGGCTACCCAAGAGGCCCTGGAAGCCGAACGCGCCGCTCTCGAGAGGGAGCGTCTCGCCGCGGAGAAGAGGCGGCCAGGCCAGGCGGCACCAGTGCCGGAACCAGTCCTCGGCCAAGCAGACCCGGCCCCCGGGACCGACCCCACAAAGAAGAAGAGGAAGAGGTGTCCGGCGTGCGGGCATCGGGGGGTCTCGGACCCCAAACAATGTCCCGAGAAGGCACAACATTGGCGGCAGTCGGCCAGAAGGGCCCGTTAACTAATAAAATTCCTTTTTTTATTTTCCTAATGATGCCAAGTGTGTAGCGTCCGTTATTTCATCCCTTGCCAACTCCTATCCTGGCGGACCGAGCTGCGCGGAGTGTGTCAGAATCCGCTCACCCCGGGTAAGCGATTTCTGGGTGGGGGGTGTCACGGAGAACACTCCGTGCTCCGCGCCGCGTCTTATTTAGCGTAATCGGGATAAAGGGGACCGCGGAAAAGAAATAACGCGACAGTCGCGGACGGGCAGAAACGGTACGCGACTAGAGATAGGCTAGTCGAGTACCGCATAGGAGAGGCTAGGCTAGGTAGCCAAGCCGTCTCCCGCCTTTTAGGGCAGTATAGAGTTCGCCGTCGGACAAGCCACGCGCTTTCGTTTTTCGATTCACGCAGTTTTCCGCGGGAAAGAGTGTAATCCCCGCCATTTTGGACGCGCCGATTCCGCGTTTTCGTTTTTTCTTCTTCGCGTTGAAGAAGAAGGTTATCGGGGTGTGTCTTTGGTGTCTTGGCGAGCATCGGCTGTGCAGGCAGCCAAGAAACCCACACCGGCCGACGGCACCGACGCAGATCACCGGCGACCGGGAGCGAGTCGACTTTGCATCCGAGAGTAAGCCGAGTCGCCTTCCCCGCCGTCTTCGACGAGCGTCTAGCGAGCGCGGCTGGCCAGCCAAAGAGTAAGTCCGCTAAGACTTAATTTTCGCGCGTAAAGCCGTTTGTTTTTTTTGTTGTTGGATTTGCGTAGGAGTAACCTCCACCGGTTACTCCGCGCTTTAGTATTTTTGTATTTTTTGCGGTTCGTGCGAGTGAGAGAGCGCTATCTCTCTCACTCTCGTATACAGGGCGAGAGAGTTGCGTTCTCTCTCGCACCTATAGAAGCTTAAGCGCGCGCGAGTGAGAGAGCGGTATCTCTCTCACTCTAGTGGTAGCAGTGCGGGAGAGTCGCTTTCTCTCTCGCACTTGCGGCGTATACGGCGCGCGCGCGAGTGGGAGAAACCTTTATCTCCCACTCGAGTTAGATCGGCGCGAGAGAGTTGCGTTCTCTCTCGCACCCGCGTAGGGTTAGGCGCGCAAGAGTGGGAGAGCGCTTTCTCTCTCACTCCTACGGCGTAGTACAGGAGATCCGTTGTCTCTCTCGTACTCGCAGTAGAAGCGGCGCGCAAGAGCGGGAGAGCGTTCTCTCTCTTGCTCCAACGGGCTCCGTGCGGGAGAGTGTTCTTCTCTCTCGCACCCGTACGTTAGACGGCGCGCGCGAGTGAGAGAGGCCTTTCTCTCTCACTCTCATAGGCGTAGTGCGAGAGGCATTCTTTCTCTCTCGCACTCGTGGAATACGCCGCGCGCGGGAGCCATCCTCGCGCATTATATCGCGCCTCACCGCCTGCGTTCCTCGTACGCGGCAATTACAATTTATTTTACTGTCTTTTATTTTTTCTTGTAATTATTATTGTTAACTTATTTATTATTTCTTTTTTATTATTATTAAATTATTTTATTTATATTTTTAATTTGTTTTTTTTCTGTTTTTCTCTCCTATTTTATTTCTCCTGTGCTTTGGTTTTGTTTATGAGGCGAGCTTCTTTCGCTTAAATTATTCATTCTTTTTCTTTCTTTTTTTTTATTTTTCTTATTTACGTTACTTTTCTTTTCACCTTTGTTATTTCTGCGACGAGGAGCTTTCAGCTCTCCTCCCGGATACCGCCCTCTCCGAGACCAACTAGCCAGGTGAGGACGACGCACGAGCCGCGCAACGACGATTGCGCGGCGTTGCAACGGGTAAGTTGGGTCCGTATACCGGCTTCTCGAGCCTGGACCCAGGACTTTAGCTTCTAACAAGGGGGCGCAGCGGGCATTTCCACGCCTTTTGCGGATTGCGCGTTCCCCGAAGCTAATTGCTCCTGTGGCGGTTAATGTTTAAAACTGCCACCCCGTTACACTATATATACTTTTGTTGATCTTATGCTTCATATAAATACAACGTTTTCTGAATATGTGTAATTAATATGTAAATAATTAAAAAAAAAACCTTTTGTTGTAACAAATAATTTTTTTTTTTAAATGTTTAAAAACCGGTTGAAACGAAAAAATTTGAAAAAATTCCAAATAAAACTATATTAACTATAAGGAACAATTAATAGTATAAAAAACCCTAGGATTTAATTATTATTATTTTTCAAACAAAGCACGAAGTTAATTTTGTAAGTTACTTATTATTTATTATTGATTACTTATTATTGATTTATATATATTTATATAAATATATATAATTATATATAATATTTTGTAATTCTACAAAATATATTTATATAATTGATTAATATCATATTAATATATATATATGATTAATATATAATATTTTGTAATTATACAAAATATATTTATATAATTGATTAATATTATCAATTAAAAAGTAGATAATTTCAATAATTCAGTATTATTAAAAAACAATCGATTAGATAATTGATATTACTCAAACATAATCGATTGGATAATTAATATAATCAAAATATATTTAGATATATAATTTATATTATTCAAATATAATTGACTTGATAAGTGATATTATCAAAATATTATTAATTAGGTAATTGATATTAAATATCCAAAATGGTTGGAAGGAAAGCAGTGATACCGATAAAGAACATTGAAAAAGAACTTTTGAATCACAAAGTTCATGATGATTCTAATAATTTATTAGGTAAACGTGCAGAAGTATGGACAAATATTTGCAAAGTATTCGAAAATAAAATAAAACCTGCCAGTATATATTTAATGATAAAACAAAATCGTCATGGTTTAAAAAAATTGTATGAAGAAAAAAAAGGGATGATTTTTAACAATTTATTAGATGATTTACACTGTAAAGAATTGAATGAAATCAGTTTAAATAATGGTGATGTGAGAAAAAGTGATGAAAATAATTGTGAAAAAGAAAATTCATTAAGTGTAAATGAAAATAACTTTGAAGTGTGCGGTAGTGAAATACAATTTCAAATAGTTTTAGATGAAAACAAATGGAATATTATGAAACCAAAAATGACAATATACAAAGATGGTACAGAGAGAAATATCATGCAGTGTGGATGGGCTGATATATTAATGGAAGAAGTGTGGAATGTGACGAAAATTCCATGTGCATATGATTTTCATAATCATCATATAGGAAAACTATGTTACTTTTCAGCAACAGCTTATTGCAATATTTGCAAATCAAATTTAAAAATAAACTTATACAGTGAACCGAATGATTTTCCTATTTATTTTGAAGCTGTTGCTCAAAATGTTAAATTTCAAATAATTCATAATGATAGCAGACGCTTAGTTGGACCTAAAAGAGAAAAAGTTAAGCAGGATCTGTTGCTTCAAATGCCTAAACAATGGCAGCGAACAGAAGCAGGCAAAATTATGGATCATAATGATCCTTAACCTCCTCATTTATATCCATTGGCATTGCTTCAAAAGGCCAGATCAGATGCTCAATATGAAGCATTAGGTATTAAAAAAGGACATACCTTACTAGAATCCTTCGATGACTTAAAAAGAAATAGTAATTATTCTTCATTTTTAAGACAAATGGGTGACAACGATTTCTTTATTTTTTATTGGTCTCAAGAACAAATAGACATTTATAATGATATTTTGGAATATCTAGAAAATCCTATTTCATGTGATGCTACTGGCTCAGTCGTTCTTTCAATTCAGAAGCCAAGAAGACAAATTAAGCATCAATTTTTAACTATGTTAGTAACGCACGTTAATGACAAAATTGTACCAATGTGTCAAATGTTGTCAGAAAAAAATGACACAAATATGATAAGTTTCTGGCTTAGAGAATTTATAAGATCTGGAACTAGAATACCGCGACAAGTAATAACAGATATGGGAAAAGCATTGAGGAATGCATTGTGTTTGGCATTTAACAATGTTCCATTTCATGAGTACAATGACTTATGTTTATAATTATTGGAAAATAAAACAAAATATTTTACACTAAAAACACAAATGAGAACCGACATTGCTCATTTTGTAAATCTTGTGTCGTTATGGCCAAATTTCATAAAGCAAGAATTAAAAGTGCAACATTTATATCAACATAGTATAGGTATTTTATCTATAATTGAAGAATTGGAAGATTTTGAAAAATTTTTCAAATCAATAGTGATTCTAGCCAGATGCAAGACCGTTAATTCTGAATGTTCAAACGCTTTTAATTTTATAATTAGTAAGATAAAAACGTTTAAATTCGATAGCAACACAGAAGAAAAAATTGAAGAATTGTCAAAGACAAGAAATGAAGATAATTTGATAAGTGACAATGAAACAGAAAAAAATATTCAATCAGGATACATAAAAAATTATATTAATAATTTAGTTGACAGTATTGATTGGCTCAATTTTACAGAAAATGAATTTCTACAAAAAAATAATTATTATTTCCTTGAGTTCGCTAAACGTTTCATAGAAGTTTGCTATGAATTTCCTACTTTGACAAATGTAACATTAAAAATATTCAACACAGAAGAAAAAATAGCAACATCGGCAAGATCGGAGGCTAAATTTAGAGATGTAAAAGATTCTCTAATGAATAATCGAAACCCTATAAGAGCTGATAAATTTGTCATTAAACACTGCTCTCAGATAGATAATGATATGAAAATGATCAGAGCCGAATTAAATGATATTCTCAAGATAAAAAAAATTGAAAAGAAAACTAAGAAAACTGTTCAATATGATACAAGCTATCTTTTAAAAAGTGACAGATGGAAAAACTATTATAGTGATAATAATGAGATTGTCAATGAATTAAATTACACTTTACAACTTACAGATTCTCACCCATTAAAAAACTCAATCAACCAATTTTCACCAGATAAGATTTTCATCGATGACTTTAATGAGATGGCTGGTAATTTAAATAATATTATTGAATCTGATTTAAGCTTACATAAGAGCGAAAATAAAACAACTACTGAAGTTTTTATCGATGAAACTGTTTCAAAGAAAAAAGAAAAATTAAAAATTGATTCATCCAGCGAAATAATGGGTTCAGCAACTGAATTTGGACTGGCTCAGCAGTCTGCTGACACTCCTGATTTCTTATTTGATATTTCTCCCAGTAACGAGCAAATAATGTCTTCACCTGTAAAAGAAAAAAACTATATTATTATAAATTCAAAAAGTGATAAAGTTATTGAGAAAAAACGTGGTTTTTATGTATCATGCAACCAAGACATTGAGTTGGATCTATAAATGCCTAAGAGAGGAAAAAAAATGAAGCAAATCATTCAAAATGGTAATAGTCTTAGTTATAAGTCAATTCATGGCATGAAATATTACTTTAAAAATACATGCCCATATGACTCTGTGACTGAATTAGTCAGTCATGCTTACAAAACGTCATCATTATTTACTTCATATATAAATTCTATCAAAAATGATGTATTAGCTTTACAATATCTGTGCTATCCATCTACAATTATTAATTACGCAACGAAAGGTCCAACAAATAATTTATACACTAGTCGAGCCTACCATCTATTACCAATAGTCAGAAGATTGAAACAAGTTACAGGTAATATAGTTGATTGTACTTACAATCCAAACAATTTATTTGAAGAATTAATGGGAAAATATAACTGCACAAAGGAAATTACTAAGTGTGAAATTTGTGGATATGAGAATACAATTAATAAAGCAGTGACACCCATCCCAAACATGTCCATAGTGCAAAACGATTACAAAACTTTAGAAATAATGTTAAATGAATATTATTCGCAAAAAATGTATACTTGCTGCAATTGTATTCAAAACATTTACCCAAATTTTAATGTACAGACACCACCACAAAAAACATTAAAAAAACCCACCATTTTAGATACTTATATATGGATTGATGCAGAAGATGCATATAAAAGTAATGAAAAAACAATCGTTACAAACTTATCCAACATACCTGATTATCTGAAGATTGGTGATGAAAATTTTATATTATGTGGAGTGATTGTATGTAGACCTGGTCACTTTGTTACCTTCTGTCGAGATATGAAAAATAAATCCTGGAAAGAGAAAAACGATTTAAATAAATGCACAATTGTGCATAAAGGTTCTCTTCCAAGCCTCTTAATACAGTCTATTTTATACAGTAAATGGACTTTATAAAGAAGTTAAAGTTTAAATAATCATTGATAATTATGTTGTAGTAATGATAATAATACAATGATAATAATAGTGTATAATATGATATAAATATTGTGATATAAATACTTACACAAATAATCTTGAAAAATAACCTATTTATTCTTGGAGATGCAGATATGTCAATAGTTCAATAAACAATGGCACAGGTTATTATGTAGCATACTGTTGGTCAGTAAATAATAAATGGATTAAAAGAAATGGCATAATCAAGAAGAAGATATTATCAAGAAAAAATAAATAAATTGAAAGAAATGTGCAAGCTTTAAGATAAGTATATGTTAAATCAAACATTCAATAAATATACATATCTAGATAGATCTGAATTGAGGTAGTAATAAATAAGTACTACCTATTTTCAATTTCATAAACTAAAATGAAAAAGCATTCAAACCATAGACTTATATAAATATATTATATATAAGTCTATGATTCAAACTGAAAAAAAAAATTAAAAGTTATATGAGGAGAAAAAGACAAACAAAAATTCAACTTGCTTACGAGATAAGTTTTCTGTTCTTTATAATTAGAGTATATTTTTTCTTGTATTTTATCATGGTTGGATAGGTTATGCATATTGGAGCAATAATGCGTTAAATGCTCCGTATAAAATGAAGATTTCTAAGTTTATGTACTGAATTTCTTGGCGTCTGTAGTAATCATACTATTCAAAAAAAACTAATTATTTAAAAATATTTTTGTTTTAAACATCACATAAATTATTGGAGCACTATTTATTTGCTTATGTATATATTACACACTCAATTTTTTTGTGTCATTTTTCAACAAGAGGACTCCTCACTTCGATCGGAACGCCCTCTTTGGAAAATTTTAAACTACCAGACTAAATTCACGCAAATATTTTAAATATGAATTACGTTGATAAATCACGCAAACAAATATTTAAGGGGTTACCCCCACTTGCGACTTTGAAAAAATCGATTTTTTGTTAATTGCATTTTTTTGAAGTATAAGTATCTGAGAATATGACCTGGAAATTTCAAGTCGATCCGAACAAAATTGACTGAGATATGAGCGTTGAAAGAGAAGAATCCGTTGTGTAAACAACCGGCTAGTCTGACACCTGGCACGCTCGACCCTCTCGACGGTTTCAGTCGATTGTTCGATGACAATGGTCGTATACCTGACATTTACAACGTTTATATAATAGACTGGAATTTGTAGATACGAATTTTCGTTGCCTTTTATCGTTTAAATTCGTCAGTGTAGCTTGAAAGTTCAACTATATGAGACGTATTTATTTCCGCCGTTCACAATATTATAAGCGCAGTTTTTATTTATTTTACATTTAAAAATGGATCAAAAAAAAGGTTCGCGAGAAACAAGAAGCAGTGAAAGTTTACGGAAATCTCGACCAAAAGAAAGGAAGGGTATTTTTAACCCGAACCTGGCCGAATCGGAAACTGAAACTTTCAGCACGTCTGCGAAGAAACTGAAAGATAATATTGATATGACTGAATCAAAGCCCGAATATTGAATATCGCATTTTAAACTTTTGTGTTGTGTTTGCTGCAATTTCAAGTTTAGTGAAGTGCAAAACGTGTAATGGAAATATTAAATTTGAAACTGCAAATGCAAGAGGACTAGGCTTCAAAGTCGTTGTAAAATGTGACTCATGTGCAGATAATTTGATACCATCTTCTCCTTTTGTGGCACATTCGTATGAAATAAATCGTCGATTTATATTCACTATGAGAGTTCTCGGCATAGGATTGGCTGGAGCACAAACATTTTGCGGACTTGTGAACATGCCAAGGTTTCTTAACCAGAATACATATTCAATAATTTTAAAAAGTATTTATGAGTCTGTGAAAACATGTGCAGATGTAATATTCAAAAAAGCCGTACGAGAAGAAATTGAAAATACACCTAATGCAGCAGAAGATGCAACTTCTAAATTAACAGTTTCCGGAGATGGATCCTGGAGGAAACGAGGATATTCGTCGTTGTTCGGAGTTACATCAGTCATAGGCTACTACAGTGGAAAAGTACTTGATCTCATGGTAAAAAGTGCGTATTGTAAAATGTGTGAATCGTGGAAATATAAACTAAATGATGCGGAATACGAACAATGGTACGAAACACATGAAGATAACTGCAGTGCAAATCACGAAGGCTCCTCGGGAAAAATGGAGGTGGACTCTATTATCGAAGTCTTCAAGCGTTCAATAGCAAAATATAATGTCCTGTATCGTTACTATATTGGAGACGGAGATTCGAAGACGTACACTGGGCTATTAAAGTCTCATCCTTATGACGACGTAGAAGTTATAAAAAAAGAATGCATCGGACACGTCCAAAAGCGTATGGGATCCCGTCTTCGTAATTTAGTAAAAAAAAACAAAAAGCTTGGTGGTAAAGGACAGCTGACAGGAAAATTTATTGACAAGCTCACTGTGTACTATGGACTTGCTATTCGACGCCATTCTGCTTCTGTTCACGATACGCATGAGGCAATATGGACGATCTTCGATCATTACAGTTCAACCGATGCAAAACCACACCATGAGAGATGTCCAACCGGTGAAGAATCGTGGTGTTCATATCAACGAGCTCAGGCGAAAAACGAGGCTTTCCAACACGATTACAGACCACTTCCATCAAATGTATTGGATGCCATCAGACCTATATACGACGATCTGAGTGAAGAAACTTTACTCGAAAGATGCGTCGTTGGCTTCAATCAAAATAACAACGAAAGCTTCAATCAACTTATTTGGAAAATCAGCCCAAAAATCGTCTCGAGTGGAGCAATCATTGTAAATTTAGCAGCTTATATTGCCGTTGGACTATTCAACGAAGGTTCAAAATCATTATTATTTTATTTGAGCTCAATCGGAGTGAGCTGTGGACACAACGCGCACGAATATGCTGATAAAATGGACGAAGCACGGATTGCACTGGTAGAGAGACGTGCGGCCGAGAGTACTCGTGAAGGAAGAATGTTATGAAGGCAACACCAAATTACCGTTTTGCAAGCGGCATCGTCGGCGGAAGAACTTCTTTATGGACCCGGAATAGATGACTCTATGTAAGTTTACAAAAAAAATTATTTTCTTCGTGTAAACTGAAATTAAAACTTTAAACGCGTTTTTCTTGAAATGGCATTTCTGAAGTCGGTGACCAAGATTACTCAAACACTAATGAACCGATCTTCTTGAAATTTTGCAAGCTTATTTAATACATAAAAATGTAGTCTTTAATCGTTCGATTTTTTTTCGTTAAAATCGAACCATTAACTTTGTCTGTCCGCCATTTTGTAAAAAATGAATATTTTTTCAAATCCTTTGATTAAAGACTAGTTTATACTTATATTTAACTAAATCTATCCACATTTTTTGTTTCAAATGATCCACTTCGCCGCAATGTTGGTCACCGCAAACCGTATAAATAAAAACACTATTTCATTGGCGTCCATTTGCCACTTAACAATGTAATATTTTGCAATAAAAAAATTACTGAAAGTTCTTCAAGATGTATTCTTTAAGATGATATAATAATCGTTTAAAAAGGTTTGTAGTTTTCTTTAAAAAAATTCATGAAAAAGGCCTTTTTGTTGAGCTACAAGTGGGGGTAACTCCTTAAATATGAATCGCGTTGACCATTCGCGCAAACAAATATTTAAATATGAATTGCGATGACGATTCGCGCAAACAAATATTTAAATATGAATTGCGTTGACGATTTGCGCAAACAAATATTTAAATATGAATTGCGTTGACGATTCGCGCAAACAAATATTTAAATATGAATTGCGTTGACGATTCGCGCAAACAAATATTTAAATATAAATTGCGTTGACGATTCGCGCAAACAAATATTTAAATATGAATTGCGTTGACGATTCGCGTTAAGAAATATTTTGAATATGGATTGTGTTGAAAATTCACAGGAGTATTCAATCGAAATATTTGTAAAAAACTATTGGACGTTTTATCGTTATTATTAATTTATTTATTTTTGAAAATTAGGAGTTCATTGCAAAGCTGCATTATAGCTATAATTAAAGTAATTAATAATACTAGTAAAATAAACTATTATGAAAAGTCTAATAAGCTATAGAACAAAAATGAAAAGAAGATCATGCATTGTTTAAATGATTTTTAATCTTAATAATTGAACTTTTATTTCATTTTCAGACTTTCAAAAATTTGTAAAATTGATTATTGCCAATTGGAAATATTTGAAGCTCGGCATAATATTAAATTCCAGAAGCGTTGAAATAAAATAAGAAAATAGAATAAATTGCAAATATTAATAACTGTACGTATTTATATATTTATAAAAAATAGGCATTATTAATACACTTTTATAAAAATAATTATTGTTACTTTCTAGGTAGGGCAGTCAGTTACAAGTTGACAAAACAAGAAACCGTAAGGAAATGTTAAAAAAAATTAAGAAAGAGACATACTCGTAAAAGGATATGAAGTGAGGTGAGTCATCAGAAACATCACTTGACAAAAGATAAGTTTGTGTATTTCTTTTTCATTCGATTTGTCCATCGTTTTTAAGACCGATTAAAACTTTAATAATTTTTTCTTTTTAGTTCAAGTAAATGAACTTCCAATGTTATAGCATAATAACAAAATACACCGTTAAGTAATAAAAAAATGCAAGACCCGTTCCTGGAATAGGTTTTTTCCACGGGGTTTTTGTCACTGAATTTACCCGCGGTTGTTTTCCTGTTCCACAGGCCAAGACCTGGGTAAATGCGGGGACGTGGTCGCGAACGATACAGTGAAGTATTTGTGCACGTAAAAAACCTACAATAAACAAAAAAAATATATAAAACTAGAAATATCATGTCAATAATAATTAAAAATAAATAATTACATCTATAAATCGTAACTTCTTAATTATACCTTGATATACATCTGCATAAATTTCCTACTCATAAAGGATTCAGAGCTTGAATGATGCAATTTGTTATTAACGTCTGCGATTTAAATTTTGCTAAAAAGATTTCACAAAAGCAGTCCTCCAGCTTACATATAAGCCGATCTAAGCTGGAACATTTTCGCTAGATAATTTTGTATAGGCGATTAATGCGCGCGGCAGCGTATGTTCGATCACGTGTCAGCACCAACGTTTCATTTCGTAGTCACTTTTTTTTGGCTGGGGTACAAACAACAAACCCCTACTTTCTTATAAAACAGTTCCCCAGCTTTCATTCAAGCCTACCTGAGCTTAAAATTCTTGCTAGATAATTATCTACAAGCAATTATTGCGTGCGGCAACGTAAGGTGAAATCTATGCAAGCACATACGCTTTATTACGCTGTCATTTATTTTTGCCTGGGGTGCAAATTACAAAACTCTTTAAGCTTATAAAACAGTTCTTCAGCTTTCATTCAAGCCAATCTAAGCTTGGAAATTCTCGCTAGATATATTTCTATAAGCGATTAATGCGAGCGGCAGCTTATGTCCGATCCCGTGCAAGCACTTACGCTTTATTTCGCTATCATTCTTTTTGGCGGGGGTGTAAATAATGTAACTCTTTTATTTTATAAAACATTTCTTCAGCTTCGATTCGAGCCTATCTAAGCTCGAAAATTCCCGCTATGTAATTATATACGAGCGTTTAAAGCGAGCAGATAGGTAAGGTGGAGTTCGTGCAAGCACATACGATTTACTTTGCTGGCACTTTTATTTGACTAGAGTACAAATAATAAAATTCGTTTATTTTATAAAACAGATCTCCAGCTTTCATTTAAGCTCATCTAAGATTATAAATTTCCGCTAGTTACTTATCTACAAGCAATTATTGCGTGCGGCAACGTAAGGTGGAATCTATGCAAGCACATACGCTTTATCTCGCTATTCCTTTTTTTAGCTGGGGCACAAATTACGAAATTATTTCGTTTTATAATACAGTTATCTCCGGCTTTCATTTAAGCTGATTTAAGTTGGAAAATTCCCACTGGATAATTTTCTAGAATCGATTAATCCGAGCGGCAACGTATGATAGAGCCCGTGCACACACCAGCGCTTCATTGCGCTGTCATTTTTTTTTGGGCGGGGGTGCAAATTGCAAAATTTATGTTTTTAGCGGTACAAATTAAGTAGAATCGATTGATGTACCCTAATATATAAGCATAGAACTTTTTTGGGCTGGGATATAGATATACATGTAGATTTTTCGGAGTTCGCTATTTTTTTTTTTTTTCGGTTTCCGTAGGGGTGCAAATTAAAAAAAGGAATTTTTCAGATGGTACAAATTAAGAGAAAGCGATTTATGTATTTAAAAGTTTGATTATCAAATTTTTTTGTGCCAGGGTATAGATTTTCCGGTACTTGGCTATTTTCTTGTTTTTCTTGATTCTGGCAGGGATGCAAATTAAAAAAATGTCATATTTTCTTGGTACAAATTAAAAGACATGTAATGGCATGCTTTTTTACGCGATTTTTTAATGTATTCGTGCTAGGGTCTAGGCGCCACCTTGCTCTGGACGCCATAGCACATCAACAACAGATGGTAACGTCGAAGCTGTGAAGAAAATTTGTTTGGAAAATTATCGAATTATTAACTCACTACACCCAGCCTGCAAATTATGCATTTTGCAATAAAAAATCATGACAAATCACGTCTTTTAATTCATACATTTTCATTCTGCCAATTATTTAATTCGCACATTTAGCATATTCTTTTTATAAATAAAAAACATAAACGGAACATGTGCATGTATTGAAATGACAATATCTCAAATAATATGACCTATTTAAATTTGCACACCAAGTCAAATTATTAATTATTGATCATTTTAATTCACACATACATTAAATCTCTTAAATTGTTAATTATTTTAGAAAAAATAATATAAAAAAAACTAACCAAAATTCTGAATTGTGCGCATGCGCAGTAGTTTGCTTCCTTACTCAACTTATGGTCGAACTCTGAATTATATTATATTAGCACTTCTTTTTTGCAAGGACTTTATTGATAATATTTGTGCAAATGATTTAAAATATTTTTTCAAATATTTTTTTTATGCGCCATCAATTTATTAACAGATAATTGCAATGTTTAATTTTACGCATATGAATTTTCAGAAGTTTAATTGGTCACCTTTATAAAAATTGAATCATATCCAGTCATACATTTAAATAGCAAAACTTGTAATTAATTCTACAAACTTGGGTATATCTTTCATTTTAAATGCATGATTTTCCACTGAATTGGTAAACTTTAATGTTATTGGTATTAGATTTACTGATCAAGAATAAACATGGCATTTATGATAAATAAATCATTAAACGTTTTCAAATTTAGATCATATAGAAATTTTAGTGTATTAGGTCCTAATTATGGATGTAAGTAAATGTTATGTAATTGATTAAGTAACTTTGTTGTTAAAAAATCACTAATTAATATAATTAGAATTTTATTTATAACAATACAGTTTTAGAATAATTTCACCAATGAGTGTTAATTTAATTAAAAATTTTCTAATGTAATTATAATTAATTTTAACTTAAATATTTATATTATTCAATAAACCTCTTGGTGAATGTTTTCATAATTCTTTGTATTCTTTTATTTTCTTAAACATAAAATAGTAGTATAATAGTATCTATTAATAATTAATACATTTAATGATTTAGTTTTATTTAAAGTTTTTGTATTTTTATGAATTGAAGCTTTACAATAAATTAAAACAATTAAAAAGAATGATTAAAGTATTTGCTATCTTGTATGTGATAAGAATTACTTTAATAATGTTATACAAAATTATAAAATAATTCTGTTCTATTTATTTTATAAGTATTTTAATACTAGTTTAGAAAAAGAAATTAATATTTTCTAGGTACTTGAATAAATATTAAAGATGAAGATTTTATATTTGCAAGCAAAAATGTTGGCATGTAGAGTTTAATAATATTTTAAATATTTTTAGTGTACATCCTACTTTTGAAATAAACATTTCTTTGTAATATTTTAATATTTTTTTTGTATTAATAAAAATTATTGCTTGAATCTCATAAGAATTTTTGGAAAAAGTTAATTGAAAAATGTTTATTTTAAACAAAATTGTGAAGCAATTTTATTATTAAATAAAAATCTAATAAAATAAAATTTTTGAAGAATAAATATTTACTAAAATTTAATATTATACAATATGTAAATAATTTAAGTGTATTACATCTTATAATTAATTTATATATTTATACAATAAATAATAATTTTTACAATAAATTATGACCTTACAAAATTAGTAATATATCAATAAACATAATGGTTTTTTATATTTGTAAAATGTTATGTTTGTGATAGATTTCAATTTTTATTAAAATATTTGGAAGTATGTATTAAATAATTAGGGTCTAAAGGCTAAGTCTTAATTATATTACTTTATAGGAATTCATTTAAATAAGAATAGATTAAGTGAGATTTATTTAAACCTGATATGTATTTTAAATTGTATTAATTTTTTATATATATTAATTGTATAAAAATATTTAAAGATAAATGAGGACATAACTAATGCTTAAATGTTAATTTCTCACAATAATTGAGAAACTATAAGCATTGAAAAAATAAAAACAGTTATCAAGTATTATAGCATTATATTAATAATTCTAAGAAATGCTCAAATCATACTTGTGCTATATTAATACCT
Source organism: Chalcis sispes (assembly GCA_949987625.1). Taxonomy (NCBI): domain Eukaryota; kingdom Metazoa; phylum Arthropoda; class Insecta; order Hymenoptera; family Chalcididae; genus Chalcis; species Chalcis sispes. Next base: position 24,450,271 of record OX465095.1, on the reverse strand, counting down.
AGAGATTTTCTGTAAATTATCGTGCATTTCATATATAATCTATGTTAAATGTGATATTGCTATATAGAATTTTTTAAATCTATTTTAACTTCCTAAAATGTCCATAGTTTATTCAATATAAAATCTAGAATCAAAAGTAAACTTGTTTAAAAATAATCTTAATTAAAAAATAAAAAATATTCTTAAAATTACTTTTGAAATAAAGGTCAAGTTCAATGTTAAGACCGATTACCTATGGCATAAGGTTTTTTTGATTCAATTCAAACAATTTTTAATTATATAGTTTTTAAATATTATGTAATTTAGGTTTTTTTCTACTATTCAAGAACTCAAAATTTAAATAATTATTGAAAATCACTTTGATCCCTAATTGATTTATGTCTGAATATAGAATTTTGTGCTTTTTCAGGCTCCAGAATTGAAAACTTTTCAGAAACTTATTTTTTGATCTGGCTCAGACTAAGATTATAGATTAAGAAAAAATTGTGAATTAGTTTATTGAAATTAAAAATGGATTTTATTCAGTGTTCCAAAATTACATCCTCTTAAGTACATTCATAATTTTTGTTTTAACAATGGTTAATATTGAACTACTATAAAGTAACGAACGTACTAAAATCTAAAAATTAATAGCAAGTAATTTAGTAACTGGGAATTGTATAATTAATAATGAAAAAAATTTTGTAAAAATTTTTCAATTTAATTGAATAGAGCTAAATAGTACTGTAACGTCGGTGTTACATTTGCGTAAAAAAAGAAAATGCTGACTGCTTTTGCCTTATAGCACCTAAGCACCGAAGCTTACGGGCGCGGGATGGCTGAAGTTAGGATCACGAGATTTGTAAGGAGTGAGTGTGCGTTTCAGGATTGTGCAGATGCAGGAGGCTCTACTCCAAAAACAGAACCAGCCACGAGCCTTGCTCTAAAAAAGGTCCTAGTGAAAGTGTGTCACAGGGAGAGAAACGATCGGTCGCTTTTAAGCCGAAAATTCCTTCGGAGAAAAAATAAAAGAATAATTGGAACAAAAAATGGGAAAGAATAAATACAACTAAACTCACTTATTTAATAAAAGGGTAGCGGCAGGCGATTCTCTCTCTCTCTCTCTCTCTCTCTCTCTCTCTCTCTCTCTCTCACTCACTCACTCACTCACTCACTCACTCACTCGCTCACTCCCTCCCCATATCCCCACTCCCTCTCACTCTTCCCCTCTCCTTCCCCTCTTTCTCCTCTCCACCCCCTCTCTTCTCCTCTCCATCTCCTTTTCTCTCCCTCCCCCTCTTTCCCCCTCCCTTCCTCCCGCTCTAAAACTCGAGTTTAGTAGAGGAACGTGTTTCGAATAGGTTGATCTAGCATTATCGATAATCTTTTTTTACGAAATTGAACTACCCTTACATCCTATTAACCCGTTTCAGCCCAGAATACCACTCGGGACATATCGCTCTTCGAGGCTCTATAACTAAGGCTATTCGCGTTGGAAAAAATTGAGAAGTACATATTCATATAGTTTAAGGTCTGCCCTTTCCGATGATGAACTCGAAATTTCTCTAAAATGTTATTAACTATGAGAAAATTCAGTTTTAACAAAAGAAATAATGATTTTTTTACACTTTCTTTTTTTTCAAAACGAATTTTGAAGGTGTTTCCGGTCTGCAATGTACCTGGAACCTCAATAACCCGTAAAATAAATGTCTAAGCATTAAAAATACGTGATTTAGATATCGATTTTTTGCCTTAGTGTTTTCAAAATGGCGTCCGGAATGCAAAATTTTTTTGTACACATTCATTAATTTTTTTCTCGAAAAATATAAACTTACGGGAAAAATCACCAAGAGTTAAAAGTTCTTAGAATCGCTCAAAGAATGCACTGGAATTTTTCCGAAGAGTTTTGAGCAATTTTTTAAAATTTTGCTAATTGTAAATTTTTGCATGTTTTTCCAATTCTGTAGCCCTTTCTAAAACTTTTCTAATTGAAAATTTATTAATTTTTCTTGATTATCTTGATTAGCTCTGCCATAAAAATCGAAAAAAGTTGTAGTTAGCGTTGGGCAATACTTTGAGTGATACATTTGTAACCATTTTTTTACAATAAAGTTGCATTTTCATTAAGAAAAACAGCGGAAACTTAGTTGCGCACCTAATATGTAAACGAAATATGACAAATGATTAAAACATATCAACCTATTAATAACGAAAAGTAAACTGAACACCAAATTGTATAAAATACTAAAAACATCATCGAAGTAACTTGAATATGATAACACGATAAAGAACAATAAACTTACTTAATCATACTTTTTATTAGTTCTCTAGATGAGATACGATAGTTGAGAGAGTCTGGATCAATATGTTACAGTTATTTATACAGTGAACATTTTGAAAAATTATTTAACTATATATATATATATATATATATATATATATATATATATATATATATACATATATATACAGGGTGCGTACGGTATTTGAGGACATGCATAAATGTGACTATAACTTTGCGAATTTTTTTTTATTTTTTTTCCTTTTCAGATAAAAAATGGCGGACTACAACATCACTCAAGAAATGAAGAGACATGCTGTCATCGTTGCTATATGTGCGAACCATACAGATTTAGAGATCTCTAATTTTCTTAATTGCGCCCGTTCATTCGTGCATAAGGTTCGCCGTGAATTGGAAGCATCAGGAGGCGATACAGAATCGGTTGCAAAACGCAAAAAGCACGAATAACGTTCTGACACTGTCCGATCTGCAGAATTTTTAGAGCAAGTGCAAGCGGTCATAGACGAGGACCCTTTAACATCAATGAGGGTCCTTGCGAGTGAGCTTCATGTTTCTGAGCGCCTTATTCGTAGAGTTGTCCACGAAGACCTTCGGTATAAGTCTTACGTGATGCGCAGAGGACAGTTCATGTCGTAACGAACGCGGAAACAGAGAGTTCTCCGATCAAAACGTCTTTTAAACAAAATCAAACACCCTGAGGCGCCCAAAATGTTATGGTTTTTTTTCCGACGAAAAAAATTTTGACTAAGATCAAAAGACCAATCGCAGAAATGACAGATGGCTATGTTCAAATCCTACGGAGGTTCCTGTTGTTATGCACACAAAATTTCCAGCCACTGTTATGGTTTTAGGTGTTGTCAGCAACGAAGGACATGTTATGCCACCACACTTTTTTACTCAAGGACTTCGAGTGAACTCTGCTGCATACATCGAGGTTTTGGAGACGGTAGTGAAACCCTGGATAGACAATGTAAGCGGAGGCAGACCATACATTTTTCAACAAGACTCTGCTCCTTCACATAAAGCGATGGCGACACAAGATTGGATGGCCGAAAATTTTCATGACCACATAACACCGAACCTATGGCCACCTAGCTCCCCAGACCTTAATCCTTTGGATTATTACGTATAGGGCGTAGTTGTGCGAGAGACCAATAAGCGTCCTCATAACACCACTTCTTCGCTGAAGACTGCTATTAATGCCGTTATGGTCAATATGAACAAGGAGCATTTGATTCGGGCATGTAATCGTTTCCGGACCCGGATCGAAGAGGTTATTGCTGCTAATGGCGATTTTATTGAATAACTTTATAGCCATATATTAATTTAACGTTGTATAAAAAATTCCTAAAATTTCATTAAATTTTATTAAAAATACAAGCTAATTAATTTTACTCTCAAGTTGTCCTCAAATATCGTACGCACCCTGTATATATATATATATATATATATATATATATATATATATATACAGCGTGTTCAAAAAGTCCCAGTACGGCTGAATAATTTAAAAAGTAATAGTCCTGGAGAAAAACTTTCAATACAAATTTCTCAAGAAATTTCGTTGGCTATCCGGCGGTGACCTTGGCTTTGACTTTAAATCGAACCTTCAAGGTCATTTGAAGATCAAAATGATTTTTTTTCAATGGGAACCCCTATTTTTGACACCGGAAATGAATAGAGGAGAAAGTTTTACGTTCAAATATGTCCTTGATCATTTTTAAAATTTGACCTCGATTGGACATGGTGAGGGTTAAATTTAGAAATAATGGAACTATTCCAAAGGCGGTTACGGTAATGCGAAACAATAACGAATTAATTTTTATTAGCAATTTGATGACGACCATGAATTTAACCTGGTCCTTGACTTTGAGGGAAGGTGGAGATATGTACCCAGCCAGTCAAGGCAAGGAGATATCATACCCAGCCAGTTAAGGCAAAGAGATATCATACCCAGCCAGTTAAGGCAAGGAGATATCATACCCAGCCAGTTAAGGCAAGGAGATATGGTACCCAGCCAGTCAAGGCAAGGAGATATCATACCCAGCCAATTGAGGCAAAGAAATATACCTAGCCAGTTAAGGCAAGTTGTTCAAATTTTTACCATTAACTTGTTGACAATGTGCCAAACGATAATAGAACGCTCCAACAGCATATTGAATTTTCGTTGCATCGAGTCGTTCTATTTTGTTCCGAATATTTTGTTTCAGTTCTTCGATATCTGTCGGATTCGTTTGGTATACTCTATTCTTTAGATATCCCCATAAAAAAAAATCAAGTGGAGTAATATCGGGAGATCTAGGTGGTCATCCGATCTCGCCGCTCCTTCGTATCCATCTACGTGGAAACACATTGTTAAGGTATGCTCAAACATTAAGACCGTAATGAGGACCTGAACCATTCTGCTGAAACCAAGTATTTTAGAATTCATCGTCAACGATTGCCTGAATTGTCGGAGTGACATCGTTTCGTAATAAATTTTCGTATTTTTCAGCAGTAAGATTACCCTCAATACGAGGGCGGTTCAAATATGATGGAGACAAACGCTGTAGATGGCGCGCATGTATGTTTTAAAGGTTGTGGCTTGAGTATGTGATAGCTGGGTCCCTTACGAATAGTGTGGCATATTTTTCGTCAGGAGTGCATGTTTCACGAGCGTGCTACGACGATGAGTGAACGTCAAGTGCTGACCGCCGTTGCGCAACGTATTGTCATTCGTTTTTTAGTATGGGAAGGCGTTAAAAACACGGAAATTTTTCTGCGTTTGCGAAATCAGGGCTGCTGTGTTTAAATGGGCCAAAGCATTCAAGGATGGTCGCAAAACCGTCGAGAATGAGCCGCATGATCGTCGACCGCGAACCAGCGTCACACCAGACAACATTTGCCGCGTAGAACAACTCATTTTGGAGGACCGTAGGGTGAATGTTCGAGACATTTCGGCTGAACTCGGCATCAGTATTGGTAGTGTGGAGTCTATCATCCAAGAACACCTTCAATATCGCAAAATAACGGCGCGATGGTTTCCTAAACTGTTGAACTTCGAGCAAAAATTCACGCGGTTGGAAGTTTGTCGCCGCTTGCTGACGCGATACGAGGTGGAGGGGGACGGTTTTTTAACGCGAATCTTCACTACAGAAGAGACATGGGTACACTATTACACTCCCGAAAGCAAGGTGTCGTCTAAAGAGTGGAGGAAGAAGGAGGAAGGGGCGCCAGTCAAAGCGAAGACAACCAGGTCCGCGGGTAAGGTTATGTGTACTGTGTTCTGGGACCGGCAGGGCGTGCTGTACGTCGATTTTCTGCGCACCCAACGTTCCACCAATGCTGTATACTACTCTAATTTTCTGAAAACACACGTGAAACCCGCTTATCGCTCGAAACGGAGGAGCATTCCAGCATGGAGTGCGATCCTTCTCCAGGATAACGCGTGCCCTCATACCGCGCGTCTCACGCTCGATACCATATCGAAATTGGGGTGGGAGGTTCTGGAACACTCCCCCTACAGTCAGGATTTATCACCCTGCGACTACCACATGTTTGGACCACTGAAAGTAGCCCTCGGCGGTCAAAGATTCAACACCGACGACGAGGTAGAGGAGTTCGTGCGCACATGGCTGTCCGAGTTGCCCAAGGAATTCTTCGATACCGGCATCAAAAAGCTTCCGGAAAGGTGGACAAAATGCGTAACTTGTAAGAGGGGGTACCTAGAAAAACTGTAAATTTTTGTAAATTTTTTCGATAGTAAATAAACGTGTCAGAGCATTTGTCTCGATCATATTTGAACCGCCCTCGTAAAAAATGGCTCAAAAATCCTGTTGTCAATAATACCTGCCCAGACGTTAATTTTTTGAGGTTATTGAATCGATCGGCTATCAATCATCCAGTGTGGATAATCAGCACTTCAATACCTTATATTATGTCTATTGATATTACCGTTTAATTCAAACGTAGCTTCATCAGAAAAAACAATACGACTTGGAAAACAATCGTCAGCTATGATTCGGTCCATCATATTTTCACAAAACTCGACACGTCTGTCTGGATCATCTTTATTAAGCTTATGCACAAGCTTCACTTTGAATGGATGGATTTGAGTTTTTGTTTTAAAATATTGTGAACTGAACCAATGCTGAGATTATGTTGTTGATGTACTTTTCTGACTGACGTATGAGGATCTTCTATGATTGATAACGCAACATTCATCTGATTGTCTTTATTCGTAGCTGTTGCAGGACGACCAGATCTAAAGAGATCCCTTACACTACCTGTTAAATTATAGCAGTCAATCGTAATCTGAAATTGGTTGGACTCTTAAATCTCTATTGCATATAATGCGAACTTGTTCCAACGATCTCTATTGATCAACGTAACCTCTTATCATAAGAATCTTTATTCGCTCTCGCTCAGTTAATTGCACTATCGTGCTTTCTGAAAACTATTTAAGTGATTCAATAAAATTTAAATCACCAAAACCTACCAAAAATAAACTGTAGCCTAGACAGAAATCGAAAAATGAAATAACGGAAAATTAAGTAGGAAGACAAATTAACAGAAAATACTCGTAAAATGTTTTGATGCAGTGTAACTAATAATTTAAAACATTCTACAGAATATTTTCAACAATGGACAAAAAAAAAAAATGTTTTCAAAAAAACTTAGAAGAGCATCTTAGAATTGATATTCGTAATTTCATCTAAAATAGAAAAATTTTTATTAAATAGAAAGATCTGCTTAAGAAAAACGAAGTTTAATTTCGAAGTTTCTTTTGAATCACAGCATTTGAAATTGTTAGTGAATAGAAATAATATTTCTCGAAAATTGTATCAAGAGATTTTTAGAGTCGTTGATTTTGAATCTGGTGGTGGATTTGAGATATTTGAAATGACGAATCATAAGTGTTCAAGATGAAATTTTGCTGAATAGACAAGGACATGCTTGTACGTAAAACCATGGCCGCTCAAGGTCAGCTCTTGAAATGGATATATTGGAACGTAAAATTTTCCACTCCACTCATTTCTAGTCTTAAAAGTATAGGGTCTCATTTGAAAAAATTGATTTGACTTCAAACACCCTTCTAGGTCAGGGTCATGATCAAACCCATGGTTATCATCAGGTCGCTCATAAAAGTTAAGGCATTATTTTTTCGCATTACCGTAACCACCTTTGGAATAGCTCCATTATTTCCACATTTGACCTTCACTATGACCATTCAAGGTCAAATTTTAAAAATGATTAAGGATATATTCAAACGTAAAATTTTCCGCTTTATTCATTTCCAGTGTCGAAAATAGAGGTCCCCGTGAAATAAAATCATTTTGACCTTCAAATGACCTTAAAGGTCCGATTTAAGGTCGTAGCCAAAGTCACCGCCGGATAGCCAAGGAAATTTCTTAAAAAATTTGTATCGAAAGTTTTTCTCCAGGACTATTATTTTTGAAGTTATTCAGCCGTACTGGGTCATTTTGAACACGCTGTATATACAGTTGTGCATATAATTATTATAAATTAATCATTTTATTAATATTATATTATTGTTTATTTATATACTATTATTATTATTTAATCTTGTATATTATTATAATACAAATTCAGTAAACGTTCGATTGAATAATTTAAGTTTACTCTAAACTTCTTAATCTAAAATTTAATTAATATTATTCTTTAGAAACAAATAATTTTTGTTCAGTCTATAATTTTTTAATAGAAAATAACTCGATAGGATAGGTTTGTTGGCTTGGAGTTTTTAAGCTTGGGACTTCTAGGTTTGGTGTTTCTGCACCCTGCTGGAAATGGTCGATTAAAATCGATTAAAATACTATCGATTGTAATCGCTTTAAATCGATTGTAATCAATACAAACGATTCCAAGACAGTTGCAGATTAAAAACTAATCCGTAATAATCGAGTTTAATTATTATTGTTTTTAATTCCTATTATGGATATAAATTTTAATTTAGATTAATCGGTTCTAATGCGTAACTAACATTAATATAAATTAATCGGATATATTACAATAAAATTTTAATAAGTTTTAATCAGTTTTAATGATTGTCTAGTTTAATACCTCCTAATATTTAAGTTTCAGATAAAATATGAATCGATTATCATCCACTTTTATTGACTCACATATTTATTGTTTTTGATGTGCTAAAATCCCATCAGATATCATTCGTTTTCAATCGATTCTAACAAAATTGACTTTAATCGATTCTTACTAGCTAATTTGAAATAGAGTACGAATCAACTTTTATCGACTTCTATCTACACATTTACTTATCGTTTTGAATGCGTCGAAATACAATAAACTACTAATCGTTTTCTATCGATTGTAATAAAATTGACTGTAATTGGTTATTATTAGCTAATTTGAAATAGACTATGAATCAACTTTAATCGACTTATATCTACACATTTAGTTATCGTTTTTAATGCGTCGAAATACAATAAAGTACTAATTGTTCTCTAGCTAGTATATATACCGCATAATCGGCACTTACATTTGATAAGAAAAAAAGTACTTTCTGTATAATTAATGAATGTAAAAATCTAGTCAAATAATATTTTTGAATTCTTATCTAGGAATAAGTAATGTACTTTTCGTCAGAAGATAATAAAGAATATTTTATATTTATTCAATGTTTTTGGGTATATAAAAAAAAAAATTTTTGAACTAATTATTATAATTATGTACACTTTAATAATAAAAACATTTTTTGCATAATTTTCAATATAAATACATTTTATATTTATAAATTATAAAATTTGTTACAATAATGTATGAAATTTTTGACATATCTACAATGAACATCGCTCGACATGAATAATTATATATGTACATGTATACCTTTACATTTCTGATAAAACATTCTCAAAGCTATATACAAAAATAATTTTTTTCAAGTCTATATTTTAGATCACAGCAAATAATATCACATTGTTACATGTGATAAAAACGCATTATATAGGGTGATTCATTATGAGGTTTGGTTTTTAATCTCAAATAAAAGGCATAAAGTTGAATTCTATAGTAAAAATTTTATTGTGAGTTGAAAGAAAGTTCTATGACATTTACGTTTTAAAGATTATCTCATTTAAATGTTGACCGCGACTACGCCGTAAATGGTCCATCCTGAGGGTCCAATTTTGGACGACGCGTTCCAGCATAGCGACCGTTATCTTGCGAATGACACGAGTAATGTTGGCTTGCAAAGCGTCGATTGAAGCTGGCTTATCCCTGAAGACCAGAGACTTCGTGCAACCCCAAAGAAAATAATCTAAAGGTGTGATATCACATGATCTAGGCGGCCAATTTACTGGTCCAAAACGTGAAATCAGGTTCTCACCAAAATGATTTCTCAATAAGTCTATTGTTTCATTCGCTGTATGCGAAGTAGCGCCGTCTTGTTGAAACCAAAGTTCACCGATACCACGAGCTTCAGTTTCAGGTAGTAAAAAATCTTTTATCATGGTGCGATAGCGGTCGCGATTGACGGTTACGTTCTGACCAGACTCACTTTGAAAGAAATGTGGACCGATGATTCCACCGGTTCATAAACCACACCAAACTGTGCATTTCTGTGGCTTTAGTGGTAGCTGTTGAAGCTCTTTAGGTTGTTCATCAGCTCAAATACGGCAATTCTGCTTATTGACGTATCGATTGAGCCAAAAATGCGCCTCATCACTGAACAAAATTTCACGATAAAACAGCGGATTTTCATTGAGCTGATTCAGAGCCTATTCACCAAAAACACGACGCAAACCTAAGTCGCCCGGCTTCAATTCTTGCTCGAGTTGAAGTTTGTATGCCTTAAAACCAATATCTTTACGTAAAATACGCCAAGTTGTTGCGTACGACAAACCAAGCTGTTGAAAACGACGCCGAATCGATTCGTCACGGTCTTCAGCCACACTCTCAGCTACAGCCGCTATATTCTCTTCACTACGTGCTGGATGTGGTCTAATCGGTCGAGTATCATCCAATAATGTATGTTGGGTTTCAAATTTGCGGATGGTATTGGCTATAGTGGTTTCGGTAGGTCGACGATGCACACCATAAGTTGCTCTAAGAGCACGAAAAACGTTTCTCACAGAACGCTGATTTTCGTAATACAGCGAATAATTTGGATACGTTGTTGCGGTGTAAGTCTTTCCATGATGATTTGTCAAACAATACTGAATAAAAATTACATTACAGTTTGACAGGAGTCACGCGTGATCTGTAAAAAAAAGCCTATTGAAAATCAAACCTCATAATGAATCACCGTTTATATTAAGGGGTTATATACCTTTTCGAGTGGAAAAATTGAGGGAAATTCGGATTTTTTGTAAGGTGTGTAGCAATCATTTTATTTTACTAAAGTTATTATTTATTGATTGTTCATGTTTTTATGAAAGAAACAAGCGCTTGTTCTTGAAAAAATATAAAAAATTAACGGAGTTATGGCAATTCTCTCAAAACCCTTTTTTTTTAAAGCGGCTTGCGGTGACCACGATGGAAGTCCAGCAAGTCAACTGAAATCAAAAAACCAAAAAAATTTCATTAGTATAGTGTTAATTCTAGTTCGTGAACGATTATTTTTAAGAATATTTGGTTTTTTCTGCATACAGTAACGATTTTTTCAAAAAGTTGATTTTTCGAGCTCTACAAATTTTATTTTAAAATTCTGATCTGTGAACTCAAAATTTGTGCATAAAAACCGAATCGTTCACGAACTGAGCACAATCATTACGGACAATTTAAAAAAAAATTGAAGATGATCGGTCAAATAGTTCTTGTGCAATCGCGGTCACAGCAAAGGCACTTTTGGAAGAACACGATTTCGAGATAATCGCATTTAAAGTTCGAAGTTGAGTGTATGCAAACATTGAAGTCGATCAGACAAACTTACAAGTCATCGTCGATTCCGGGACCATAAAGCGTGTCATCTGCACTTGATGCAGGCTCCAAAATATCTAATTGGTGTTGTCTGCTGGCCATTCGTCCCTCCCTCGTCGCACTTTGCGCCCTCAGCTCGGCCGTCGAAATGCGCCTCTCGTCCTGCTGCGCGACGTACTCATGGGAGTACTTGCCACAGGGTACCCCTATCCCTTCGAAAATCTGCAATACTGATGTTTGTCCCTCATTGAAAATGCAGGCTGAAGTGTAAGCTGCAATCCCCACTGGCACTGAACCCCCCGGAAGATGTTTCGGAGTCAGCTTCCAGATCAATTGGTTGTAGCTCTCGTTGTTATTCTGCGTGAATCCACCGAGGCATCTTTCGAGCAATTCATCTTTAGATAGGTCTTCGTATATTGGCTTTATAATCTTCAAAACATCATCAGGAAGGGGTTGGTAGGAGTGCACAAATCCAGGGATCTGGCGTTTCTTTTTCAGTGTTTTCTTAGGTAGCGCAGCAAGAGCTCTCTGCCACTCGCACCATGACTCGTCACCTACGGGACATTTCTCGTGTTGAGGATGAGTGTCGGTTGAGCTATAGTGGTAAAAGGTAGCCCAAACATCATTTTTCATTTTCTCCACTGAATCCGAATTCCGGCGAATCGCTAGCCCGTAGTAAACGGCCAACTTGTCTATCATTTTCCCGGTTAATTTTCCCCGGCCACCCAACCCTTTATTATTTTTTTTAGCGTTTCTCAATCGTGTGCCCATTCTTTTCTGCACGTGTCCAATGCACTCTTTCTTCTGCACGACAAGGTCCTCGTATGGGGCTGCATTTTTGATAGAAGAAAAAGTTTTAGAGTCACCGTCTCTAACGTAATTGGCGTACCTCACCCCATGCAATGTTTCAGAACGTCCAAACATTTCAAGCATAGCGTCTACCTCCATTTTGCCGGCTGATCCCGAATGATTAGATATGCACTCAGGTTCATGAGTTACAATCCATTCTTCATACTCGGCAGTCCCCTTTTTCTTCTCCCACGTTCGGCACAATTTACAAAACGCACTTTTCACGACAATATCTACGATTTTCCCAGTGTAGTACCCCACTAAAGAAGCGACCCCGTACAAGGAAGTAAATCCACGTTTCTTCCAAGTGCCATCGCCAGATACAATCAAATTATTTTTGACCAGCCCCTCGTTCATGTTTATTTCATCACGCACAGCAAAACTAATTAATCGATCGAACACTGCTTGGACGGTAGTTAAAATGTTTTTCAATATGACTTCGTAAGATTTTTGTTTCATAAACGGTGGCATGTCCATAAACCCACAAAATTTTTCACAGCCCGCTGCCCCCAAACCGAGCAATCGCATTGTCATTATAAAACGTCTGTTGATTTCATATGCGCCATCGATAACAGCACTTGCATTTATTTTACGCTGCTCACAGTCGTCACATGTCACTGCAATTTTAAATCCGAGTCCTCGCATTTCTGTAGATGTGAATCGCACGGAACTGTCGCACGTTTTGCATTTGACGAACTGAGAAAGAGCCGTAAACACTTGGAGAAAATTAATGAATCGATATTCCACCGAATGATCAACTGGCACTTGAATTCCGTCCTTGACTTTCAGTTTCTTACGAGACGCACTGAAACTACTTTCGTCCACTTCAGCAGTTCGGGGATTAAAATACTGCTTCCTTTTTTTCGGCCGCGATTTACGAGATTTGGTTTTTTCACGGTTTTCGCGTGTAACTTTGCACTGGCTATTCATACTTATTTTTTGAAAAAAAACACGGCAAAACGAGCAGCAGAGTAACGTTTATTATGGTCGAGAATGGAGTCAATTTTCAAGAAAACATCAAACCTCATGTTTTTCGCTTCTTAGAAAAAAAAGAGTTTCAGACAAAGGGATAGGATGACGGCGCAGTCATTGCTTGCCGGGCGCTGCTTGGCGCTGTCTGCGGCCGTGACGAACCGCGCCTCAAAACGCTGTTTTCCTATCGAACTATTGTTCGGATCTCTATGAAAATTCAGGAAAATGTTCTCTAGGAGTTGTACTTTAGGATTCAGCAATGAAAAATTTTTCGATTTTTTGAAAAAAAAAAAGGTATATAACCCCTTAAATTCGATTGACATGGATTAAATATAAATTTCACAAATCATATTAAAAGCAATAGCTCGTGCATTATATATATACGTATAAACAACATTAAGAAAGATTAAAAGCGATTAAATCGATTACTATTCGATTCTCAGACTAATTCTTGTTCCCAATTTTTACATTTGGAACGGATAAAAATGCATTATACGAGGGTAGTCCCAAAAGTACCCGACCCGACAAAGAAAACAGTAAAAAAATTGCGAAAATGTTTTTTATTTTTCAACATATTCTCCTTTCAGTTCGATACACTTTTCCTAACGATGTTCAATAGCTTCGATACCCGCTTTATAGTAGGAACCGTCAAGCTCCTCAGAATACCTATTAACCACAGATTCTACCTCTTCATTGTTGGCAAATCTTTTGCCGCCGAGCCATTTTTTTAAATTCGGAAAAAGAAAATAATCCTTGGGAGCCAGATCTGGCGAATAGGGTGCGTGAGGAAGCAATTCGAACTTCAACTCATTGATTTTAGCCATCGCAATGACGCACGTGTGGACTGGTGCGTTGTCGTGATGAAGCAACACTTTTTTTTTCGTTAGATAGGGCCGTTTTTTCTTGATTTCATCACTCAAACGCTGCAATAAGGCTGAATAATATGCGCCGTTGATTGTTTTTCCTTTTTCGAGATAATCAATAAATATTATTTCACGCGCACCCAAGAAAACGGATGCGATGACCTTGCCAGCTGACTGAACTGTCTTTGCTTTCTTCGGAGCCGGTTCTCCCTTTTTAGTCCACTGCTTTGGCTGCTCCTTGGTCTCAGGTGTAAAATGATGGACCCATGTTTCGTTCATGGTTATGAATCGACGCAAAAATTCGGCTTTATTGCTGCGAAACATTGTCAAACACTCGATGGAAACATCCTCACGTTGCTGTTTGTGCTCCATTGTGAGCAAACGCGGCACCCATCTTGCGCACAGCTTTCTCATGTCCAAATTTTTGGTCAAAATGCGATGCACAGCACTTTTTGAAATGCCTGCCATGTCTGCTATCTCGCGCACTTTTAGTCGACGGTCATCCAATACCATTTTGTAGATTTTCTTCACATTTTCTGACGTAGTGACCTCACTTGGTCGACCACTGCGGTGTTCATCTTGGCAGCTCGTACGACCTCGCTTAAACTCACCTACCCAATATTTGACCGTTGTAAACGAAGGAGCAGACTTCCCCAGAGTAGAATCCAACTCGGCTTTGATATCAGTTGGACTTAGACCTTTCAAATGAAAGTATTGTATCACATAACGATGCCCGATTTTTTCAATATTTACAAATTCACTGAGAGCGTTCACTTTGGATGTCTGTAAAAAAAATAATAATAAACGTACAGTTATGAATTTTTCACATTAAGTTTTCGAAAGGTGGTATTGTCAATCGCAGTAATTATTTTTTTAAAACTACCTGTATTCATAAGTCAGGTCGGGTACTTTTGGGACTACCCTCGTATATTAAATTCGATGGAGTTGGATTAAATATAATATTCAAAAATCATATTAAAAGCGATTGACATACAATTATTATTAATACGATTCAATCGATTATTATCGATTCCATTTAATCGATTTTAATTGAGAAGTCAATTAAATAATGACATTTAAGAGTCAAAATGACATACAAGAATTAGACTGAAAATCGATTAAAATTTTTTTAATCGATTTTAATCGACTATTTCCAGCAGGGTGAGTCTTTGGTTCGCGGCCTTGGGATTTGTGAGCTTGAGATTTCTGGGTTTGGGGTTTGTAGCTTAGGATGTTTAATTTTGGGAATTGGGGCTTCTGGACTTGGAGTTCATGGGCTTAGTGTTTGTTGATTTGAAGTTTTTAGGTTAAAATATACTTGGAGATTTTTGTTTTCCTCCTATAAAATATAAGGTGTACAACTCTCAAAATTTAAAACTTATACAGTTTTTTTTTTTTCTTTTTTATGACAATTTTATTTAGATTTTGTTTTATTGAAAAATATTGAATAGAACCGAAGATATTGAAAAAAATGCTTTTAGTGTGGTGACTTTCGGGGGTGGTTTTCACCTCCTTGAAGTGCGTATTTACTGATAAAATGCGTGTCTTT